>JARBWK010001087.1:0-21490 GCA_030556195.1 Anolis apletophallus | reverse complement strand
CCCTGAAGGAGGCTAGAGTTAGCCCCCTTCTGAAAAAGGCGAGCCTTGACCCCAATGAACCGGCTGAACTACCGCCCTGTCGCTAATCTGCCCTTCCTGGGAAGCTATTGGAGCGAGCAGTGGAAAACCAGCTGCGGGACTTCTTGGAACGATCCGGGGCCCTGGGCCCATTTCAGTCAGGCTTCCGAGCGGGCCACGGTGTCGAACCGTTCTAGTAGCAATCACAGATGACATCCGCCGCCAGTTGGACGGAGGGCTCGGCAGTCCTAGTCCTCCTTGACCTAACTGCGCCCGACACCGTTGATCATGATTTGCTGCTTCGCCGCTTGGCGGCCTCTGGGATCAAGACAGGCCCTGACCTGGTTAGGATGGATCGTTTCTGCGGTCGCTCGCAGCGGGTCGAGTGGCAGGGCCAGGTCTCCAGGAAATGTGGGCTGGAGTGTGGGGTTCCGCAGGGTGCCATCCTGTCCCCACCCTTTTTAACATCTACGTCCAGCCCCTGGCCGGTATCGCTAGAAACACGGTTTCAACTGTTATCAATCGCCGATGACACGCAACTGCTGCTGAAGCTCGACCCAGGGTGCTGTCGGTACCTGAAAGCTTTAGCCGGGGGCTGAGGCGGTCACAAGCTGGCTCAGAGCACACAGGCTAAAGATCAACCCGGCGAAAACGGAGATCCTCTGGCCCGGCCGACCCGACCCCCACTCTCCACTACCACCCTTTGAGGGCGAGCCCTTGTCCACAGCCCCTGCGGTAAAGAGCTTAGGAGTACTCTTGGGCGAGAAACTGACGATGGAGGCTCAGATCCAGGCCGCTGCCAAGGGTGCCTTCTTTTCACACCTCCGTAGGGCCCGACGGTTGGCCCCCATCTACCACCAGAGGCGCTGAGGACGGTGATTCATGCCACCGTGGTCTCCCGTCTTGACTACTGCAACGCCTTGTATGTGGGCCTACCGTTGGCACGACTTCGGAGGTTGAGACTCATCCAGAATGCAGCGGCCAGACTCATCTCCGGGGCATCGGCCAGGAGCCATATTTCACCAATTTTAAAAAGATCTTCACTGGTTACCCATTGAGCTTAGAGCGATCTACAAACTCATGGTGATAACCTTCAAAGCTCGGCAAAAATGGGACCAGCCTACCTGGGTGATCAGCTGATAGACCAACGCTGCGAAAGACCCGCACGCGTAATAAATGGCGACCGGTTAGCTATCCCTGGGGTGAAGAGGCCGGCTGACAGAGACCCGTAGAAGAGCCTCTCGGTGGCGGCCCCTACGATCTGGAACTCGCTCCCGCCTGCGCTCAGGGCCACATTGGCCCCGGCCAGATTTTTGGCTGGCCTGAAAACCTGGCTCTTCCGCCAGGCTTTCGGGGACTGAACTGGATGGATGGCAGAGCCTTCTACGGCTCATATCTGCTGTTTTAATCTGATGTATCTATGTTTTTAAAGGATGTAAGTCGCCCGGAGCACCATTGGTGGAGGCGACTCACAAGTAATAAAGTATTATTATTATTATTATTATTATGTCTGTTGAAGATGGGCTACATGGCATTAGCAATAGCCAACTGGCTTTGACTGTGGGCCACTTCAAGCGGATGGTGTCTTATCCCATTAGGACCATGAGGATGAGCAGTCCATAATTCATTACAGCCAAACCAGGGGAAAAAACCTTGTGCCTCATTCAAAAGTACCTGTGCTGTGACATGAAGTTCCAAAGGTCAGAATTCACTTGATCAGAGGTAGACATTGGAAAAGTAACTTTCTAGTCTTACAGTTCAATGCCCAGAATAACCCAGGTAGCATATTCAGTGGTTCTAGCAAGGGGATTCTGGAAAGTGTTGTCCAAAGGTTCTTCTTCCTTAGGGTTTATCTACACTGTAGAATGAATGCCGTTTGACACTATTTTAACTGCCATGGAAGGATGAAAGTTGTAGTATTTATTTATTTATTTGTCACGTTTCTATACCGCCCCTCTCGGGACGGTTTACACAGGCAGTCTCTGCCCTCAATACAACACAAGCAACAAGGGTTGTATGGTGAGGCGCCAGCACTCTTTGACAGAGAAAGCTAATGCCGGTCTGAGTCCCTCTACGTAGGTTGATAAATAATCTCCTCCTTCCTTAGCTTTTCTTCGTGAATGAAGATTCAGGAAAGACTCATCCCACGCTTTCTACAAGCACATTGATGACTAGTTGGATGTGTCCTTCGAGCCTTTGCAATTGATTTTTCTGGTGGAGTGCAGCATGCAGAGAACTGGCCTCACCCTTTAAACCTAAGGATTATCTGCCGAGGCCTAGCAAGCTTGGACGGTGGCAGCGAGGTCCTCAGGTCATAGGTTTGATTTGAGTTTCCTTCTCTTAGATCAGGGCTGTCCTACTTCTTCCGATCCAAGGGCCGGAAGAAGTGTCACTGATCACCTGGGGGGCCGGAGGTGATCAGTGAGCGGGGGCGGGGCCACTCGCGGGGGGCCTGGCGGGGGCAGGGCCGCTTGCTCACATAGCCCCTCCTCTTTCCCCCGCTCGCACCGCTCCTCGGATCCCGGGCGGCAGGCGCGAGCAGGGAGAAGCAGGAGTGGCTACAGAGGGAAGAAGGCAGCCTTCCTCTGTAGCCACTCCTGCTTTTCCCCGCTCGCACCGCTCCCCGGATCCCGGGCGGTAGGCGTGAGCGGGGAGAAGCAGGAGTGGCTACAGAGGAAGCCGGCTACCTTCTTCCTCTGTAGCCCCTCCTCGTTCCCCCCGCTCGCACCGCTCCTCGGATCCCGGGCGGCAGGGGCGAGCAGGGAGAAGCAGGAGTGGCTACAGAGGAAGGCAGCCGGCTTCCTCCGTAGCCACTCCTGCTTCTCCCTCTCGCACCGCTTCTCGGATCCCGGGCGGCAGGCGCGAGCGGGGAGAAGCAGGAGTGGCTACAGAGGAAGCCGGCTGCATCCTCCTTCCCTCCCTTCCCACCGCGGCGGGCGGCGATCTCCGGCCGAGGCGGGGAGCCTCTCCCCTCAGCTCGCCCCTCTCTCCCCGCCGCCGCGGCTGGAGATCACCGCCCGCTGCGGTGGGACGGGAGGGAGGAGGATGCGGGGCAGGGAGGAGGAAGACAGCTGGCTCCTCCTCCCTGCACCGCCCTTGTCCCCTCTCACCGGCGCCGATGCGATCCAGTTTGCATAGGTGCCGGCGAGAGAGGGAAGAAGAGGGCAGTGCAGGGAGGAGGAGCTGGCTCCCTTCCTTCTCCCTGCCCCGCCTCCTCCTCCTCCCCGCCGCTGCGATTTCGCAGCAACGGCGCGGAGAGAGGGACGGAGGGGGCGGTGCAGGGAGGAGGAGCTGGCTCACTTCCTCCCTGCTGCCATTTTTTTAAAAAAATTAATTTTTTTAAAGAAAATTTAAAATGGCGGCCGGGGGCATAGCGGGGGCCGTGTCCAACAGGCTGGGGGGGCGTGTACGGCCCCCGGGCTGCCTGTTGGACAGCCCTGTCTTAGATGGTTGTCCTTACAGGGTTAAACGAGCACGATGCACCCGGGTTTGAAATCAGAGTTTTCCTTCTCCTAGGAGGGTTGCCAAAAGGCTAGAGAGCCCATCCTGCCCGCTGACGCTCTTTGACAAACCCTTCAGTTGTGACCTGTCTGGCATGGGAGGCCCTACCGGTGACTATTATGCCACTGCCAGCATAGCTCACAACTTCATTAGGGTACGCAAGCCTTTCCCCCACGACAAGGGGGCGCCAACGGAGAGGTGATAAATAATAAATAAATAATAATAATGTAAAGAGCCATGGCTGTTAACATGGTGTCAAACTGTATTCATTCTACACTATATATGCACACTCAGTTTCATAACTATCTGTTGTTGTTCTTCTGTACTTCCACATGAACTCCAGTTTATAGTAACCCTTTATTTATTTGGAGGAGCTTTTTTTTGCTATTGCTGTTCTCTAATGCTGAGAATGTGTAACTTGCCAAAGGTCATCCACTATGTTTCCATTGCTGAGCAAGAACGTGAACCCTGTTCTCCTGGAGTAGGATTTCAAAACTCCAACCACTACACCATGCTGGTTGTATTTATTGGTTGTGTTATGTCTGACTTTTCATTCAATGAACTCAGGTTAACATATCTTGCTCCCCTCATATTTTATCCTCCCAACAACTGTGTGGAGTAAATGAAGTTGAAAAAGAGTGATACATTCAGAATTGCTCACTCATGACTTCTTACCCATGCACTACAACCACAGCACCACACTGTCTTTCTAACACCAATAGCCAGTAGTAACAGACAAAAATGCCAAATGTAACTATATGTCTTAAAAAGTGGTATGATGTTCTTGATTTTATTTTGTTGTAGTTTGCTGTTTGGGCTTGGCCTCATATGAGTCGCCCCGAGTCCCCCATTGGGAAGATGAGTGCGGGGTACAAATAAAGATTTGTATATATATAAAGATATATATATATATCCATATATATCCATATATGCCAGATATTGCCTGGGAGCAGCTCCTTTTTAATACTGCCATCTTCCTTCCTCCTTCAGCCTCCCTTTACTTTTGACCTCCAAGACCTTGGGGCAAACACTGGTGGAAATTTACGTAACATAAGATTCCAGTTTTATCTGCTATCCTCTATACCAGGGGTGGGCAATTACCGGCCCTCCAGGTGTTTTGGACTTCAACTCCCAGAAATCCTAGCCAGTTTACCAGCTGTTAGGATTTCTGGAAGTCCAAAACACCTGGAGGGCCGGTAATTGCCCACCCCTGGTCTATACCCTGCACCCAGAAGGCAACTGGTCCAATCCCTGGCATCTCGAGATGGGTCTCCAAAACCTCTCACCTTAAATCCCAGAGCCAATCTGTGTGAACGATAGTATAATACAGTGTTTCCCAACCAGTGTGCCAGGGCACACTAGTGTGCCGTGAGCCATCATCAGGTGTGCCGTGGGAAATTGGAACCTCGTGCCGGGGGGGGGGGAGGGGAGAGTCTACTGTGTTGAAGTATAGAAACCCTAAGAAACCTACCTCAATAAAGGCACACAATTTCAAACACCCCCCTCCCCACCCGTTGTCTACTTGGTCTCTCCCTCTCCATGCATTGGGAAGGCCCGCCTCCCTTTCCCCAAGTAGAGACCTCCTCTTGCCTCCTCAGGGTTCTGTGTGGGAAGTTTGGCCCAGTTCTATCATTGGTGGGGTTCAGAATGCTCTTTGGTTGTAGGGGAACTATAAATCCCAGCAACTACAACTCCCAAATGTCAAGGTCTATTTCCCTGAACTCCATCTGCGTTCATATTTGGGCATATTGAGTATTCATGCCAAGTTTGGTCCTGATCCAACATTGTTTGAGTCCACAGTGCTCTCTGGATATAGGTGAACTACAACTCCAAAACTCAAGGTCAATGCCCACCAAACTCTTATAATATTTTCTCTTGGTTATGGGAGTTCTGTGTGGGAAGTTTGTGCCTTTCTGCCATTCCTGCCAGGATATCTATGTTGTGTTCATCGAAATAGGCTCAGGTTTCACACTGAGTGTATAAATACATTTAAAAACATGTTACCTCTATGTATTACTGTGTTAGAGTGTCATTTTATGTCATTTTGGTTGGTGGTGTGCCCCAGGATTTTGAAAATGTAAAAAATGTGCCACGGCTCAAAAAAGGTTGAAAAACACTGGTATAATAGATGGACCAACAATGCAAAATACCTTCCTCGGTTCCTCTATTCCTGAGTTGTATTCACTGAGACTATTTCTCCAATACAGCAAAACGTGAATGATTTTTGTCTGAATGCTGCATTTGAATTATCTTTGAGTTGAAGCCCTCTTGGAAAGAGAAATATGTTGACTGAGGATTTTGCACAGAAGGCTCTGTAAAAATACATTATCAAATGGAGGGAAAAATATAATTTTCTTAGCAAACAAGATGTCATCGCAATAGTACAAATGTCATATTTAAATTCATTCTATTAAGATGTATGGCATTTAATGGCGGGCTCTGAAAATGACTTTATAAACAGAACATCATTTTCCTATAAAAGGGATGGTATATTTTTAAATCAAGCCTGTAAAACTCAGCCATCAGTGGTTTATGAAACTTGAGTACACTGATGCTTGAGTACTCAATTAATGTCAGGCAATATGGATTTCAATCTGGCCTGAATATATTTAAACAAATGAACTAGAGACAAATGTTAGCTCTTTGGCCAGCCGGAGCTTTAAAAAAAATCCATTTTCTAGCCCATTTATAATAAGAACTAATTTGAATGTAATTCATCTAAAGAACAATATGTTTCCTAATTCGGGTGTGCACAACCATTACTTACTGTTTAAGTAATAGTTATATCCATGGATCTTGGGGCACTTAAGTGAAATTTCATGGGACTAAACTGCATTGTACTATCCTTCAAAAATAAAAGCATTATGCTAAAGAGTAATTGAATATGGAAAATGTTGGTGGGAGGGAATGTCCTTATGCTGGAAGTTAAGAGAAGCAAATATTCTAAAACACATATCTCAATGCTCCCATTATCCACAGTCATGTTATTCTATGACTTTATTTAGATGCTATTTGCCCCTCTGTACCAGTGTCCTATTTATTTATATTACTCAACTTTAATATAAATAAGTAATATAAGCTTGTTCAACTTAAGCCATCTGAGGGCTCGCACGAAGACTCTAAACTATCTAGTCCATGAGCTGCTTTTTGCTGACGATGCTGCCCTTGTCGCCCATTCAGAAGCAGACCTGCAGCGCCTCACATCCTGCTTTGCAACAGCTGCAGAGCTGTTTGGGCTGGAAGTCAGATACCACAAGAAAGGGGGCAGGGAGGCTCCTGCGGAAGCCCACAGGAGGGATACTCCAATGTGCTAGGCCACCAGTGGGAAGCCGTGGCCTCCCTGGTACCGATACGCATGCATAAATGACATGAATGCCAGCCAGTCGAGTAAGGCACTGGGTGACCACGTCCGGCAAAAAGGAACAAAGTAAAGTCAAACAGCAGGGATCCTAGGATGAGGTCCCAAGCCTGGATGCCGACCCAAATGGGAACCCGGTGGAGACGAATGAACCAGGCTCTATGAGGAGGGCCCTGGGTGCGGGGAGGTGGACGGAGGCTCTATAGAATGCAGGCCAGGATGGGTCCGTCGAGGAATGCTGCAGCGGAGAGGACGAGCGGCGGCCCTTTCTGCGGCTCCCTTGCTGTGATGTCGCATGTAAACAGGCGCTCGATGATGACGTGGACGTCTTCTGGGGATGGCGGCGGCCAGGAGGCGGCGTCAGAAGATCGTGGGCATGATGACGTGTGCATAAACCAGGAAGTGTGGTCTCATGAGCCGAACGCTGGGAAACCCAGCCAGCCCCTCCGCTGGGTCTACTCTATTTTGCATTTTCTGGCCTACTCATACTGGTGTTGTGGCTGCTATTTGGCACCGCCTGAGGCGCACGGCATTTCCTGTGGCCTCAATAAACTCTATTTTTGACATTTTGGATATCCACGCGTCTCTGTGTGTGTGCTTTTTGGACATCGGATTCAGCCCCTGCGTCTGCCCACAGCCATTCGGGTCCTCACGGGAGGCTTGGGTGACTTCCTGGCTCGGCTTCCAGGGCGGGGTTTCCCCTCCAGGACCGAGACGCCACCATACAGCCATTTGGCTGTATACACACCCCCGCCGCTGAGTATTTACTTCAGGGGTCCATTTACCGTTGGACATAGGCGCACAGGTGTGTAGCCCTTCCCAGCGTTCGGCTCATGAGACCACACTTCCTGGTTTATGCACACGCCATCACGCCCACGATCTTCTAACGCCGCCTCCTGGCCGCCGCCATCCCCAGAAGACGTCCACGTCATCATCGAGCGCCTGTTTACACGCGACGTCATAGCAAGGGAGCCGCGGAAAGGGCCACCGCTCGTCCTCTCCGCTGCAGCATTCCTCGACGGACCCATCCTGGCCTGCATTCTATAGAGCCTCCGTCCACCTCCCCGCACCCGGGGCTCTCCTCATAGAGCCTGGCTCATTCGTCTCCACCGGGTTCCCATTTGGGTCGGCATCGAGGCTTGGGACCTCATCCTAGGATCCCTGCGGTTTGACTGTACTTTGTTCCTTTTTGCCGGACGTGGTCACCCAGTGCCTTACCCGACTGGCTGGCATTCATGTCATTTATGCATGCATATCGGTACCAGGGAGGCCACGGCTTCCCACTGGTGGCCTAGCACATTGGAGTATCCCTCCTGTGGGCTTCCGCAGGAGCCTCCCCTTGCCCCCCCTTTCTTGTGGTATCTGACTGGGTGGGAGATAGCAGTTGTTTGACTTATTGGATGCACCACATCATTGATGTGAATTTTTATTTGCATTTTTCTAATACTGTGCAGTTCAGCTTTTTGTGTATGTTGTGCCTTGGACTAGTACCCTTGTGAGTTGTGTGGGCTGGAAGTCAGCCTGAAGAAAACAGAAGTCCTCTACCAGCCCACACCACCGGAAGAACACCATCATCCCCACGTCAGCACAGGCAAATTTGTGTTTAAGTCCGTTCAGTAGTTCACCTACCTGGGAAGCATCATCTCTTCAGACGCCAAGATTGACAAAGAGATAGATCACAGATTAGCAAAGGCAATAGAGTGCATTTGGAAGGCTTCACAAAAGAGTCTGGAGCAACAAGCACCTGAAGCAAAGCACCAAAATCAGTGTGTACAGAGGTATCGTTTATTTATTTATTTATTTGTCACATTTCTATACCGCCCCTCTCAGCCCGAAGGCGACTCGGGACGGTTTACACAGGCAGTACCTTCCCTCAATACAACACAGCAACAAGGCAAACCCCTCCCCCAAAAAAACCATAGAATAACAAATTCTGTCTATTCTCCTCTATGGGTCTGAAACATGGATCACCTATCGCCAGCACCTACGACTCCTCAAATGCTTTCATCAGCACTGTCTTCACACAATCCTAAATATACACTGGACTGACTATGCGACAAATGTTGCTGTCCTTGAGCAAGCAGGGATCACCAGCATTGAGGCCATGCTATTGAGAACTCAGCTGGGCAGGGCATGTCTCTAGGATGGAGGACCACTGCCTCCCAAAGATACTACTCTATGGGGAACTCGCCACAGGTCAGCGCAAGAGAGGCGTCCCCAAAAAGAGATATAAGGACTCCCTGAAACAACATCTCAGGCTTGGCCAGATTGATCACCAACAATGGTCCACCCTGGCCTCACATCAGGAGGCATGGAGATGCACTATCCACAATACTGCGGCCTCTTTCGAGAAGACACGCCAAATGGGTCTCGAAGAGCAACGACAACGCAGAAAGAACTGCAACTTCACCCAAGGAGACTTTCTGCTGTGCTTTCTGCAATTGGACTTGCCTATCTCAGATTGACATTTTTATTTATTTATTATTCACATTTCTGCGTCGCCACTCCCGAGCGGCTCGGGGCGACTCACAGCAGCAAGATCACATGGTAAAATCACATAATAAAAACACGAAAAAACATAGTGAGCATATTAAAACACAGTAGAAACAAAGGTGAAACAGTTGAGTATCTTAGCGGACCCAAGTACAGCATTAGTATGCAAGGCTGGATATCAACAACGCGTTTGTAAAAAGCGTGGGATGTGTCCTTCCTAAGAATCTTCATTCGCGAAGTAATGCCGAGAGAGATTTAAGATAGAAATGAGGAAGAATGGGATGGCTAGTGTGACAATGGTATCACATCAAATTGGATTCAAGCCTAAATAATCGATTACTAAATAACCTTTTCCCCTCCCATATGCACAGACACTGGTTTTCAGACTCTCTTCAAAGGATCTTCTCCTAGTGCTATATTCTCCTTTAACTCCATGGCAATATCCTATGAAATTTTGGGATTTGTAAGTTGGAGAGGGTAATTTGCAGCCAAAGAACTTGAGTGACTCAGAAAACTACAAACCCAGGACTGTGTATTGTGAGAACACCACAGGTTCACCAGTCAAATAAGAAGCAAAATGTATTTACTTGGACATGGTATTTTTAGTTGTGATATTCTGATAGTAGAAATCCGCTCCAGAAAGTCTCTTTTGGCGGTTCTTCTATGACTTTTTCCTCTAGTATGGCCCTTTTGTTTGGCAAATATTTTAAACTTTTGAACTAGGTGTTCACTTACAGGGCTCTTCCAGATTTGATGGAAATGCATGCCAAAGTGGGTTTATAAAACCCACTTTGGTGCTCATTTCTGTCCCCACACTCCCAAAGAAAATGGAGCTTTCCCAGTGGGATGTTTAAATGCCCTGCTAAGAGAGCACCCAAACACCCAGAAGATCTGCCCCCAAAACAGCCTTAACATTTCAAAACATCTTACTGGGTTACCATCACGTTGCTTCAGCAGTCCTCCTGGTGTGACTGAGGGGACAGGAGCTCCACAAAATACATACTGCCCGCTAGGCGTGAGCTGCCAGAAAGGCTGCTGTGCCCGGACCGTATAGCCTCTAATGGGAGGAGAACCATGAAGACCTTGATTAGGAGCACCTTCGTCCCCCACCAACCAAAATGACACAAAGTGACACTCTAACACAGTAATACATATAGTTAATATGTTTTAAAATGTATTTATACACTCACTTAGTGTGAAACATAAGAACATAAGAACATAAGACGAGCCATGCTGAATCGGACCTCAGCCCATCTAGTCCAGCATTCTGTATCACACAGTGGCCCACCAGTTGTACACAGGGATCTCGAGCAGAAGGGAGGGCAAAACCCTGACCTGCTCCCGACCCCCCACAACCAGTACCCAGGGAAATCCTGCCTACCTCAACCAACTCCGAGGTGGCACTTGAATGTCCTTTTCAGTTACTACCGATACACTTGGTATCCATGAATCTGTCTAATCCTGCCTTGAAGTTGTCCAGGCTGACAGCTGTCACAACCTCTTCTGGAAGTGAGTTCCATAACCCAATGACCCTCTGGGTGAAGAAATATTTCCCTTTATTAGTCCTAATTTTCCTACCTTGGAGCTTCAGGGAGTGCCCTCTAGTCCTAGTGTTTTGTGATAAAGAAAATGAAGCAGGAGAGGAAAAGACCCCTCCTGAGGTAGTTCGGCAGGCGCAGTAACACAGGAGACGGACAACAGAGTTACCTCAAGAAAGCAGTTTACTGATTCCACAGCTGTGGAGGCCTCACTCAGGCACAACGTGGCACCTTATGAGCAAGACCCTGATCACTTAAAATTACACATATTTATACACACAGGGTTCGGCTTAAGGCCGCCCATGATCTTACTTATTGGTTGAAACCGATGATGCAGTTGTAATTCCATCCAATCAGCATTCAACACATCCCTTATATGGGCAACAGCTTGTTAGCTGACTCGGGCATGCCTGGGCCTGTCCTGAAATTCCTTATCTGGGCAACAGCTTGTTTAGCTGACTCAGGCATGCCTAGGCCTGTCCTGAATTCATTCTCTCTCATTCCCAACTCTTTTTCTTGAAAATATGTAGCAAAGCAATATTTACAAAAGCAAAAATGCAAAATTATGGCTTTCTCCAATCTGGCTTCTTGATTAGGTTTATGTATTCACCACCTCCAACTTGGCAACATCTCATCATCAGTGGAAAACAGCAAAACATTATTCCTACAAGGCACAGTATCAACAAGCCAATTACAAATACTGATTTCAGCCACCCAAAATTTGGTAACCAGCCGGTGAGCCAGTCCCACCAGTCACTCCCGGTGTGATAGGTGGCCTGTACTTCTTTGGCTACTTCTTGTATCTTTCAATATGTAACTCTATATCTCCACTCTTGTTGATGTAGTGACAACACGTTGTATTTAACCACACACAAAGCCCCCTCCTTAGTTAACAAATAATCCAGGGCTAACTGATGTTGTAACATTGTTCGTGCTAATGATTCAGTTTCTACCTGTAGTGCCCTTAAACCCAGCACTGTTTCATTTGCCAATTTTTCTAATTCATAGGACAAAATGCGAATTTGTTTTACATTGTTTGCCACCCCAAGTCCTGGCAACAAAATCCCTGCAAATCTTTCCCCTTCAGACAGGTACGTATTATCTGGGTCATAGCCATAGGTGGCTATCTGGTCCACCGACCTTCTATGCCTGTGGACATGATTGTGGAGATTAGTCACTTTGGTGCTTCTGGGATAGGCTATCAGTCCCCCCCATCCCTACTGTACCTATGGTGCACGTCCCATGCCACGCTGGGGGTAACAATCTTCCGGCCCATTTCCCACACACCCAAAGCAGCCCTCGGGTAACCCACCTATGTGTGCTCCTACATGTAGAGCTGCTTGGTCTTGGACCAGTTGTATTACCATGTTCCCCTTCTTATTACCATACAGCACCCACCAACACTGTGTTCCTAGCGTGGAGTCCTCCTGAGACGTATTGGTCCATTCCTCCCCACCATGATGCATGAGGACTGGTTTTGTTCCTTAATCTAAGGGTCTGATTACAGTTGGGATAATGCCCTAAACTTAATCTTCGCAGGGGGCGGTCGTCGGTGATATCATACAGCTCACTCTGGTTAGCCCTTTGGACGCACAAGGGGCGCAATCCCTCCCGGTGGGTTATTAAGTACTGTGCCCTATCCTTATTCCTTCCCGTGTAATTGTTAGATCCCTTTGTTCTATTCAGGCCTTGTAGAGTGAGAGTTGCCGTAGGGAATTATGGGCCACCCTGTGCATGGTGAGAGGGTCCATGTGAGCATATCCAACAGTCTGTAACATTTATTTCTTGGGCCAAATTTGTAATCAGTTGATGGAACAAGTTGTTTTCCCATCCTGCCTGTGTTGGGGTTGCTATACCTAGCAGGGTAATAGTCATTATTACCAGTGTGGGGGGTATCTTTCTGGGACCTGGGTTGTGTGCTCTCCCCATTAAGATATCTAGAAACCATCTTAAAGATAGTGCTTTAGCAGGCCTTCGCGAGGTGGGCCATCCAGCAACCGTGTTGACTGCAGGTTATTTGTTCCCGCAGGGATCAGCTTCATGGCCTTGTTGACCCTTTTTCAGGGGTTGCTTGGAGATTCTCACCTTAAGGGGCTGGTCCGATTGGTGAACACTTCCCACGATCTGAAACTGGTGCCTTTTTCAGCCTGGTATAATGGATCCACGGTTTAACCTCCTTCACTTTTACCGCCGTTGGTGTGGACAGCAGTACGGTGTATGGTCCTCTCCACTTGGGGCCCAGCGGATCGATCTTCCACTCCTTCACGAGCACCTCATCTCCTGATGAGAAACAATGCAATGGAGTGGTAGGAAATGGCGGATTCAAGTCTGCGGTATACTGATTTATTTGTTCTAGTTGTTTCCCCAACAATTGTACTTGCTCTAGGGTTTGTTGATTCCCTATAACATGACTATCTGTGGACAATCCTGTGATCACTTTCAAATTTAGCGGTGGCCTCCCATACAGTCTCTCAAAGGGGGACAGTCCCGTTCTCTTCTGTGGAGTGCATCTAATTTTTAGCAATGCTAATGGTAAGGCCATTGTCCATTTTATCCCTGTTTCTTGTGTGAGCTTGGCTAGGGAATTCTTTAATGTCCGGTTCATTCTTTCCACTTTTCCTGATGATTGTGGCCTATATGCACAATGCAATTTCCAACTGATGTTTAACATCTTGCTAAGATCTCGGACTATCTGGTGTACGAATGCTGGGCCATTGTCCGAGCCTATCTCTAGTGGTATTCCAAATCTGGGGATTATGTCCTTTAATAATGCCCTCACCACTTCCATGGCCTTTTCAGTCTTCGTGGGGTATGCCTCCACCCATCCTGTGTGAGTATCCACAAACACTAATAGGTATTTTATTCCTCCATGTGGGGGGCATTTCAGTAAAGTCCACCACCAAGGCTTCAAAAGGCGTTGATCCCTCGTGCTGAATTCCAGGGGGTTTTAATAGTCCTTCTTTTTTTTTAATATAGTTTTTTATTGTTTTTCAAAATAAACATGAACATCGACATCAACAGATTGTGAAGGGTAGGGGTGTAGGAGTGTGGGGGTTCAAGGTGTGGGAGGGGTGGGGAAGATACACTGGGTAGGTATGCAACAGTATAAAATGACTTCCCAAAGACAGTCCAAGTGCGTCTTTGTTCGTGTTCGCACTGTTTGATTATGTTCCTTTCACAGTGGGTGTATAGCTGTCAGTCTTATAGTTCATTTATTTCCACTGTGAATTTGTGGCCTTTGTTTTGCATATATTTCTTTAGGCTGGTCCAGTCCGTTTTGTTTCTTTCCTTGTTTATATTGTGGGCTAGGGCATCCATCTGGATTACGTCTAAGGTCTTCAAGATCCATTCGTCTTTGCTGGGGAGTGTGTTTTGTTTCCACCATCTTGCCAATGTTATGCGTGCACAGGTGCTTAGTAAAAATAGCATTCTATCTTGGTTCTCAGAGAGTTGGTTGCCTGTCAGTCCCAGGAGGTAGATTTGGGGTCTAACTCTATTTTTTCCCTAGTATTTCTTGTGTTGCTTGGTGTATTTCTCTCTAGTATTTTTTGACCTTTTGGCACTCCCACCATTGATGAATGTATGTCCCCGTCTTCTGCTCACATTTCCAACATTTCCCGAGCATTTCTTGTCAAATTTGGCTAATCTGGCGGGTACAGGTGCCACCTGTACTGCATTTTAAAGCCAGTTTTCCTCAATTTCCATAGCTTTGTAATATTTTAATTTTTTTCCCATATTTCCTCCCACTGGTGTAGGGAGACTGTATGTCCTAAATCTTTAGCCCATTTGATGTGACTATCTTTGATTAGGTCTTCTTCCATCGCCCATTCTAGTAGCAGTTTGTAGATGCAACTGATGTTTTTTTTCTTTTTTCTCACTAGTGGCTCCCAGATTGTATCTTCCGTGAATCCGATCTTTTTATCTGTATTATAATGTTCGTTTATCTGAAAATACTGGAACCACGTTAAGTTTGGGTGGCTTTGTCGTAGTTCTTCTATTGTTTTTATCTCCCACTTATTTTGTGTATTTTTTTTCAAAATCTGCTTGTACGTTAGCCATGTTTTGTCTGCTAACTCTTTCTTATAGAAAGCCTCCATGGGGGAGATCCATAACGGTGTTTGTCTATATAGTCTTATTTTATATTTTTCCCAAGTCCGACAGGGCCGCCCTTATATAGTGATGTTCAAAGTTCTTTTCCACCCTTTTTCTATTATACCACATGTATAAAATGCCATCCGGCACGGAGGTCATGTCCTTCCAATGTTGTCTGTCTTTTGTTTTGCAGTAGCGCCCAATCCTTAATAGCTACTAGGTTACAGGCCTCGTAGTACAATTTGATGTCTGGTAGCCCAAACCCTCCCCGTCTCTTTTCATCTGACATACTTTTTAGATTTATCCTCGCCTTTTTATTCTTCCAAATGAATTTTCTTAGATCTGTGTTCCATTTTTTGAATAGTGTATCATTCCTAATTACCGGTATTGTTTGATATAGGAACAACAGCCTTGGTAATACCGTCATTTTAATAGTGGCAATTCTGCCTAATAAAGAAATATTTTGCTTGTTCCATCTATTTAGGTCCATTTGTATTTGTTTCCATAATTGTTCGTAATTGTTTTTGATCAGATCTATGTTTTTAGCAGTCAGTGTTATTCCTAAATATCTGATTTTCTTCTCTATTTTCAATCCTGTTTTATCTTGTAGAATATCTTTTTCCTTTTCATCTAGGTGTTTGACTAATAATTTTGTTTTCTGTTTATTCAAATTGAAACCGGCAATATGTCCAAACTTCTCGAATTTCTTGAGCCATTTATCTATATTAGGAACGGGGTTTTCTATACTGCAGACGATGTCGTCCGCATAGACTCTGATTTTGTATTCTTCTTTCCCTACTCTAGTTCCCTTTAGTTCCTTATCCTGATTTATTTCTCTTACTATAGTCTCTGTTGCCAAGATGAAGAGTAATGGGGATAAGGGGCATCCCTGTCTTACTCCCCTTTTATTTGGATTTTATTTTTTTCTCTTGCCCGTTGATTATTAGGTAGCCTCTTGGTTGTTATATAACGCCTCTATGATATTTTGGAAGTGAAACCCCATATCCATTTCCCCTCATCAATAATTTCATATAATTCCAATTAATTTGATCGACGCCTTTTCGGCGTCGATAAAAAGCAAAGCTAATTTTTTTTCATTATGCCTTTCGTAGTATTCTAGTGTGTTTATTATACTTCTTGTATTTTCCTTTAATTGGCGTTCTGGCAGAAACCCCGTCTGATCATTAGAGGTCCAGTCCTTTAAAAATAGTTTTAATCTGTTCGCTATGATGGAGGTGAAGACTTTGTAGTCTGTGTTTAGCAAGGATATCGGTCTATAATTTTTCATATTTGTTTTTTCAGAGTTTTCTTTATGAATGAGTGTGATGTTTGCCGTCTCCCATGTTTTGGGAATTTCTTTACTTGTTCTGATACTGTTAAATATTTCTAGTAGTATGCCTGAAAGCTCATTTTTATAGGTCTTATAATATATGGCTGTTAGACCATCTGGTCCGGGCGACTTATTATTTTTAAGTCCTTCAATACTCGTCATTACCTCTGCCATTGTTATTGGGTCATTTAGGACTGCTCTCTGCTTTTCCGAAATTTTATGTATTCCCAGGCTGGAGAGGTATTCTGTTATATCTTCTGCTGATGTTTCTTCTTTTTATACAGCTTCTGGTAGAAATTGGCAAAGGCTTTCGTTATCTCGTCTTCTTTGGTATGGTACTTGCCCTCGTGTTCTATTTTGGTAATATGTGTTTCATTTTTGTTGTCCCTTAGTTTCTTAGATAGCCATTTGCCAATTTTATTAGCATTTTGGAAATAATTAGCCCTGGCGTATTTCAGTTGTCTGCCCAGTCTCTCATTTTGTAGCATCTGATACTGTTTTTTGAGTACATTTATCTCTTTTAGAAGGCTTAGTTTGCCCGGTTGTCTCTTCAGCTTTTCCTCCTTTTTCCTTACCTCCTCTGTGATCTCAATCTCCTTTTTATTAAGTTGTTTGTTCTTTCTGTTATTCAACTGAATGAAATTCCCACGCATGACTGCCTTCATTGCCTCCCACTGGGTAATCTTGCTCGTCTCCTCGCCTTTGTTGATGTCAAAATATTCTATCAGCAAGTTTCTTGCCCACTCTATGTCCCCGGGTTTTTGAGTAAACTATCTTTAAGTCTCCATCTGAAATTGGGTTTGCTTCCCTTGAATTGAAGCTCCAGTGAGTTATGGTCTGACAGGGTATTTGTCTTAATGTCTATTTTGTGTATTCTTGTGGATATGGTCTTGGTCACCCAAGCCATATCTATACGGCTCCAAACTTTATGTCTTCCCGAATAGAAAGAGTAATCTCTCATGGTGCCATTGTGGAGCCTCCATGCATCTACTAGATTTAAGTTCTCTAATGTTTTCAGGAATTGATGGGGGAGTTGGCTACCTTTATTTTTCTTTTTTTGACTTCCTGTGCTTTTGTGTGTTTTATCAATTTCTGCATTAACCACCCCGTTGAAATCTCCTAATATCATTAGTTCATCATACTCTTGTTTGTCTATCTGATTTTTGAGGTCCCTGATGAATTTTATCTTAGGTCCGTTTGGACAATAAACATTACACAGGAGTAATCTTTGACTGTTTATTTCAATGCCGATTCCTAAATATCTCCCTTCCATGTCTTTAAAAGCCAAACTCGGGTTAAGTTTGGGGTTAGCGTATATGGCTACTCCACATTTTTTCTTTTCGCCTACAGAATAGAAGTGTTTCCCCAATTTTGGTTGTTCCAAGAATCTAGTGTGTCTACTGGACACGTGTGTCTCTTTGTAATGCTATTATTTCGTACTTCTTACTTTTAAGGTTGTCCACGATCAAGTTTCCGTTTCTGTGGCGAATTTAGCCCATTCACATTAACTGAGTATACTTTCAGCGATGTCATCTTGGGGGTCTGGTTGTTCTATTGAGTCGTCAGTCTGTGCTTTATCCTGCATGGTCACCAGTTGGTAGTTTTCCGCGAGAATTCTCTTAATCTCTTTAGGTTCCTACTTAGAGATGTTCCTGGCGAGTCAATTTCTTCATAATCAATGTTATCTTCTCCATCTCCTATCTCGCCTTCTTCCTCCTCCATTCCCTGTCCATTTTTCCCGTCAGTTCTTTTTGGTGCCCTTTCTTCTGAGGTGTTCTTTGTTCCAGCCTTCTCCCTTCTTCTTTCCATTGTTTGGTTGGGTGTCTTCTCTGTGACCTTCCTTGTTCTGGTGGTTTCCCCGGCGGTGTGCTCTTCATAGAATGCTCGCCTTCTCAACTGTGTTCAACCAATATCTGATTTCATTGTATGTTACTGTGAGTCCTTCACTTCTTTCCCATCTGTAGCGTATTTTTCTGGTCTTGAGTTCTTCTGTTAGAAAGTAGTACTTTCTTCGGTTTGCTATTGTTTGTTGGGAAACCTCCTTCATGAAGATGACTCTCTTGTCTTTGTAGTATACAGTTTGTTTTGCACATCTTTTGTAGAATCTCATCTCTGAAACATTTGCGTGCAAACGAGACGATAGTATCTCTGGGTGTTTGGTTCCTTTTGAGTATTCCGTGTTAATTCTATAGGTTCTATCCACATCATTCCCTACGATCGCTGGTTCGGTCTCCGTAAGGTCTGCGATGACATCTATTATGATCATTTTCAAATTCTCATTTTGCGTTTCTGCCAGGTTTCTAATTCGCAACTGGTACTCTAGTGCCCTGTTCTCTAGGTTTCCACCTGCTGCTGTAGTCTTTGTGTGGTAGAGTCTATTTTGTCCACTTTATTTTCTAGTTTTATCTGTGTTTTGGCTAATTTCTGGTTGTCTTGTTTAACCCTGTCTATATCCTCCTGTAGTTTCTGGAAGTTTTGTTGCATATCTCTCTTCATGTCTTGCAATTTCTGACTGTATCTCTTGGTGTTGTTTGTCCTGTTTGTTAGATATGTTCCTGATCTCTTGGAACATCTCTAAAACTGGGGAGTTCCTCTGGGAGTGAGCTTCTTCTGTTAACTATCCTGGTGGCAGATGTGTTAACTTTTATGTCTGGGATTATTTGCTGCATGGCTGCCTCCTTTATGCTTGTCTTAGATTGTCTTAGGTTTGTACTCCACCCCCTCCCACTCCTCACCTTCCTCCTCCCTTTTTCCCTCCCTCCTCTCGTTAGCTGTGAGCTACCACCCTGACACCCGACTCTAAACACCCAGCCTAGGTGCCCCTTCTCGCTCCTCGGTAAGGATGCCGCCCCACGGGCTCCCCCTCTTCCTGGGGGCTTCTCTCTTCCTCCAAACTTCGGGTCGGTTTTCTCTACGAGGGCGTGGCTCTCGCTCTTCGGGTCTGCTTACCCGGTGTTTCTTGCCCTCTCTAGCCCGGTCCTCTTTGTTTCCTGGCTTGAGGTTTTCGGCGTGATTTTCCTTCTAATTGGCACTGGCTCTTTGCCTGTATTGGCTTCTCTTCTTCTCTTCTTTGAATTTGTGCTTATGACGGTGGATGATAGGGAGGTCTGGTCGACTCCGGCCCTGGGATGTGCCGGCCTGCCCACGAGCCGCTGTCGGGTGTTCTAAGTGATCTCACCTTGAGGGTAAGACCCCTTTGACACCATCGTCGGTTGTCGATAGATTTTGTCACCCAGTGAGTCCAATCTTCGCTCTTCTGGGAAGGAGCTCTCCTTGCCTGATTATGCCCCGGGATTGCCACCTGAGCCCCAGATGGCAATACCACCTTGTGTCACCAACCGGAAGTCCGGCTTTAATAGTCCTTCGGTTGTTCTGGCACATGTCCAGCATCTTCTGGATGCTGCTGAAGTTAATCCATGTAGGCCATCTATGTACATCTGCCTTCCAACAGGGCTGCCAAAGCTGATTTTCCCAAATGTGTCTCTTGATGTGCATGTTGGACTATGTGCCACGCAGTGTCCTTAGGGACAAAAGATGCGGTTATCGGCATCACACTACCTGTCCTCCCACTCCCTCCTTCCCTCCAAGGCCCACCTTTTCTTCTCTCTAGTACTATAATGACATCTCTGTGGGGCCCAAGAGGTTGGCCATCACCTTGACCTGTGCAGGTCCCTTGGCTGCCTCTCTAGCGGCTCTGCCCCTTGGGCTACTGGATCCTCCCTCCGCAGGACCCTTGCAGTGTAAAACTGCCACTTTCTTAGGTTTCACATCGCATCCAAGAGTTCCACTATTTCACCAGCATTTTTAACCCCTTTCAGCCGAGGTCAAAAACCCCTGCTCTTGTACAGTGCTCCATGAGCATGTAATGTCAGAACGCATATCCGTACACATTAACCCTTTTTCCTTTTTCTGCCAATTGAGCGCCCGGTCAGGGGCCACTAGCTCTGCCTTCTGCACGGAGGTTCCCGGAGACAGAGACCCTGCCCAGAGTCTCCCCTTCCCCGTCACCACATAACCGGCATGCCGGGTCCCATCTTCCACGAAGCTACCCCATCCGTGAACAGGGTTAAGTCTACCGACTGTAAAGGTACGTCCTTTAAGTCCGGCCTACTGGAAAAGATCTCATCCATCACCTGACTGCACTGGTGCTCTAGTGAATCTCCCGGGCGGGCAACAAAGTTGCTGGGTTTAATGTTGCGCATGTCTCTAAGGTCACTGCAGGGTTGTCCAATAGTATCCTCATACTTTGTCAGTCTCTCATTCGTAAGCCAGCGATGCCCTCTGTGGCTGTGTCTAGGAGCGCCTTTACATGATGTGGTACCTAACTGTCAGTGGCTGTCCTAGGTCAATTTGCTTGCTTCCTTTATTAGTTCTACTGCTGCCGCCACTGCCTTGAGGCAGGTGGCATTCAGCGAGCCACTGTGTCTAACTGTTTGGACAAATATGCCGCTGGTCTGTGCCATGTGCCTACATGCTGTGTCAAACTCCCACTGCTGTTCGCCCAGCGCTCGGCGGCGAATAGGAAGAACGGTTTCTCAAGTCTGGCAGGCCCAATGCTGGAGAAGACATCAGGGCTTGCTTCAAGGCCTGGAACGACTTTTCACATTCTCCAGTCCACTCAAGGAGTCCATCACTGTTCCCTCTGGTTGCTTGATATAAAGGCTTCGCTAACACTGCATAATTAGGGAATCCACTGTCGGCAATACAACCTGTTGACCCCAAGAACTCTCTGGTTTGTTTTCTAGTGGCTGGGTTGGTATGGCACAAATCACCCTTCCTTTCTACCTCCAATGTCTTTTTCCTCTGACAGTCCAAGCCCAAATATTTAATCCTTTTTCTCGGCAAAGCTGAGCCTTTTTCTCTTAGAAACCTGTATCCCTTTTCTTCTAGGAGCTTAAGCAATGCCATTGTGGTGTGTGCACTCCTCCTTAGTGTTGCAGTAATCGGTGTCATCTACATACTGTAACCATGTTCTCTCCTCTTTTGGAATGTCATAGTCTGATAAATCTTTGGCCAGAGCCTGACCAAAGATGGTGGGGCTGTTCTGAAACCCCTGGGGTAAACGTGTCCAAGTGTACTGGGTTCTTTGTCCAGCCTGCTGTGTTTCCCACTGGAATGCAAATATGGGCTGTGATGCTGGTGCCAATCGGATGCAGAAGA
>JARBWK010001086.1:0-21494 GCA_030556195.1 Anolis apletophallus | reverse complement strand
GGTCGCTGCTGCCTCATGACTGGTTGGGAACCTGGTCTTCCCCAAAGCTCAGGTTTCCCAATCCTGACAGCTTGCAGACGTTATCTCTTACAATCAGGCATATAGATAATTCTTTAGGGCAAACTGGCTTTCAAAAGTTATTTAAGGGTTCAGCAGATTTTACGGATTCAGTTACCATGTAAACCTGGGTGCAAATTTATCTTCAGATCTGAAATTCCTTTTCAACACCCACACCATTTTTGCTATTTAATCAAAGGGGGAAAACGCCTATATGACAACCTCAAAAGACATACAATATGATGTCTTATTTTATATATTTGATACTGCACTGTCTTATTTTACATGATGAGTATTGCCTTCAAAAATATTTGGCTATTATTTATTTATTAAATATATGCATCACTTCACACCACAGAAAAGCTGTCACAAAGTGAGTTGTTTCACACACATAAATAAGGAAACCTGTGAAAAGTGTAACAATGAAAACAAACTAGATATAAAGCATAGTCAATGCAAATAAATGAAAATACATGCCTTAAAGCAGACCTGGGCAACCTACGGCCCGAGGGCCGGATGCGGCCCGGCAGCCGAGTCTATCCAGCCCGGGAGAAGGGCATCGGGCGGCCAAGAGGAAGGGGTGCCACTGTCTCCATCCCATTGAGGGCTGTGGGGCCTGCGTTGGCAGACAGCCCGCCGCTCCGGAGAACAATCGGAGGAGCGGTGGTTTTGGAGTGCCTGCCATCCCGGGAGGTGATCTGGGCCTGCAGCGGAGCAGTCGGCGACCTGCGGCGGCTGATTGCCCTGGCGACCCGGAAAGACTTTATCCTCTTACGGGTCACCAGGGCGATCAGCCACCGCAGGTCATCGACTGCTCCTGCTGCTGTGATGATCGCTCCCCGGGATGGCAGGCACTCCATAGCAGGTGATCAGCTGGGAACGGCTGGGGGCAAGAGTGGGCGGAGGCCTGCAGCCTCCGATCGTCTGCTGCTCTGCTGCGGCCGCTTTGTCATCCTCTGGGTTGGATCCATTGGGCCATTCCATCTTGGAATCCTTCCTCTCCTGAGGATGTCAGCCTCTATCTTGGTTCACACCTTGTCTTCTTGAATTTCATTTTATTTTATTTTAGTGGTTTTTATTATTATTTTATAATTTTATAATAATAATATAATAAATAATATAATATAATGTTATATTATATTATAATTTCAATATATTATAATGTCTATATATACTATAATAATTATGATCTTAATACTAATAATGTATGAATATTTCTTGATATATTAATATGTTAACATTAATGATGTGTAATATATAGTAAATATTGTAAATAAATAAATAAATAATGTCGATTAGAGTGTAGTTCACCCTTTAGGTGCGGCCCTCCATAATATTTTTGGCTCTTGTGTGGCCCCTTGGAAAAAATAATTGCCCACCCCTGCCTTAAAGCAATCATGCCATAACTGCATTTTGGGATTTGTAATTTGGTGAGGCACTTGAACTCCCTGGCAGAGAAATTCCAGGTTTCTATAGACACCCCCAGGATTGCTGAGCATGGAAGCACGGCAGATAAAGTGGAATCAAAGTGCTATGCTTATGTGTGAAAGACACGTCTCTACATGTGTAGCCAATCCATGTGAAATTGAGAGGTGATGATAAAATAGTCCACTGTGCAATAGATGTACAGGAAATGATGCTCCCTATCTAACCTCATCCCAATGAACAGGATATGATCTTACCAAACAGAAACGTTTTAACCTGCCTAGTGCCTACGTGTCTTCATTGCTGGATCTCTATCCAAAGGATGTTTGTGAAGAAGTATTCATAATGTCTTATATGTGAAAGACAAGGGTGGTATATGGGGATTTCCCCCCTAAGCTAAGTTGTTTCATTTTCATAAAGTCAGAGTAAACAAAATCAAGGTGAATTGCACATCGCTGAATTAAATGAAAGTAAATTCAATTACAGCAAGTTAAACTAATCTAAATTGAAAACACAGTTCTCAGAGGGAGCATCAGGATTAGGGTATGCAATATGAAAGGTGCACACTAGAGAGCTTACAGGAGGCATGGGTTTACTTTAGGAAGCTGCCACCCCATTATGAAAATATCTGATTCCCACCCAGGAAATCAGAACTGACTGAGGCACAATTTCCTGGATGATCATAATACATCATTAAATCATAAGCTCTAGAGTAGAAAGGCCATGGGAAAGCCTTCATAGTCTTTCAGCCAGCTCTGTGATTATTTACAGAGGGTTTGTCTGAGCTCCTGCCATACATCCTAATTTGCAGCCGAATGCTGAAGTAGGTAGTGCCAATGATACTGCAGACACACCATTGGGCCCATTTTCATCATCATACTGCAGTCAGGTGACACTGCTCCAAGCAAGGCTTTTTCCTTCCCACCCAGGAGGGAGGGCAATGACATTCAGATGGGGGTCTGTGAAATTAGAAAGCCATAGTCTTATGAAGGATATACTTTAATGAGTAGCATACCAGTATATCATTCTGACAACTTCATAGAGATGAAAGGCTCTGTGTCTAATTTCAGTTTGGAGTCTTTTCCTGACACTACGCTAGCAAGTATTTCTTCAGGGAGCAACTGAGTCAAAATGAACTCAAAAGCACTGGGTAGCAAACTATAATTAATAAGAAAGCTGGAGAGGAATTTAATGTTGTTAGGAAAAAAAACATAGATTCTGCCTGATGTCTGTTTAATAATATTAGATAGGGGCCACTGTAAAATACAAGTCAAGTCTCCCTTATCTGAAACTCTTGGGACCAGAAGTGTTTGAGATTTATTTTTGAATATTTGCATATACATGATGAGATATCTTGGAGATGGGACCCAAGTCTAAACACAGCATTTATTTACATTTCATATACACTTCATAAGCAAAGTTAATTTTACACACAATATCATTTAAATGATTTTGTGCATGAAACAAAGTTGGTGTACATTGAATCATCAGAAGGCTAAAGTGTTACTCTCTCAGCTAGACATGTGAACAGTTTTGGATTTTGGAGAATTTCAGTTTTTTTATATTCCAAATAAGTATGCTCGACTCACATTTGTTTTAGTCTTGAGATGGGAAATATGCAGGCCTTGAGCTGTAATTGGATTGCAAATCCCACCTGTGATGCCCCCTAGAGGGCTGTTTATACCTGTATTTGGTTTGGCCATTCACCTGTATGGCTCTTTGTTCTATAGTTCCTTTGTCTTGCCATGTGCTCCTCTGTCCTAACATGTGCTCACTGCGGGGAGGAGCTGCATTCTGGCTCCAAACCTGGTGACCGGCCCTCAACTCCTCCCTTTACCGGAGTTTACCTAGGGGACGGATTTCCTTTCTGGCCTCATTTCAAAGAATTTATAAGGCATCATATAATAATACACAAATTAAGCATCACACATATTACAATATAACCGCATTGGTACCGTGTCCGAGGGATGGCTGAGTCATAATGTTCATCAAATATGTATAGTTCAGTCCATTCAGAACTCAGAATAGTGTCCGTAGGCTCTAATGAAGAGCAGTGGGCACGGCAACCAAAGGTGCGGTGGAGAAATCCTTGCAAAATAGACCAAAATAAACCTGAGCCGTGCAATCCAGGCTCTCGGAAATAAAATAAGCAAGCCGACGGAGGTATATTCCTTCAAATCTGGGCCGCTGAGATCCGTTTCGGAATCTTTTTCAAAGGCAAATATCCATTGTGCAGGTTTAGGTCCTACAGGATTACATATTGCATATAATACAACTGATAAAGCATGTTGAACATCACATAACCAATAAACATGTATATATCTCATTTGCGAAGTCGCAATACATACCAGGATTAGGGAGAGAAACCACACGCAGCACTTGGAGCGCGGTGACCGATTAAGGTGAATTACCACCCTTGAGCATACACATTAAATACATTATCCTAAATTAGGAGGGAATGTAAATTGACCGGCTCATTAAGGCCAAAAGGTAATTCGCTTTTTAATTTTATTGTCCAGGATACTTCAAGCTACGGAGCACCTGTGAAAGGTTTCCGTGTGGTGGAACAAGAGGTTTTTCCAAGACCATTACTCTTAAAGACGCAGGGGAATGCTTTTTCTCCATACAGTGTTGGTAGAAAGGAATTTCTATGCTATTATTATTAATTTTACTCCTGTGTTCAATAAATCTCTGTTTCAACTTTCTCGAAGACATACCAACGTAAATTTTTTGACATTCACACAAAAAATCGCATATATGATTGCGGAGGAGGCGCATGTTGCGAAGGATTTAACCGGGAAATGTTTATTTAGTTGGGGGCTGTAGATAGTCCTATCAGTACATATATTTGAACAAATGGAGCAATTCCCACAAGGTCTCGTGCCAACTGCAAAATTAGACTTAGGTGGTTTGATATGGGTGGCATGGGTCAGGATTTGTCTCAAGTTCCTAGTCCGCTTGTGTGCAATAATTGGGGCATTCCAGGCCTTTAATATTAGAAATGAGCGGCCAAAATTTTTTTTCTATAGATGTGTATGTTCTATTTAGAGGAGTCAGGGTGAGTGGCCAGACTACTCTTTCTGGAGAATGTTTAGTAACTGGGTGCAAAAGAGAGAGGCGATCTTTACTATCAGCTTTGTTTCTTGCGTTTACAACAATGTTGTGGGGATATCCCCTTTGGATGAAATCTTTCATCATGTTGTTTGCCTGCGCTTATAATCAGATAAAGAGGAGCAATTCCGTTTAATCCTGAGGAATTGAGTATAAGGTAAGTTGTATTTTAATTTGTATGAATGGTGGCTTTTAAAGTGTAAGTATGAATTAGTACTTACAGGTTTTTTATAATTTTTGCATTTTAGAACGTTATTGGCTTTAAAGACCGTTAGGTCTAGGAAATTCACACTGTGTTCGCTGGACACAAACGTAAATGAAATATTGGGGTGCCAGCTATTCATCCATTGCATAAATTCCAACTGTGGGAGGTCCTTATTGGCCACTAGGAAAATATCATCAATAAACCGATGATAGATATTAATATGAGATGTAAAGCGTGTATGGTACGGCCCAAAAATATATTCCTTTTCCAGGAAGGCCATAAATATATTGGCTAAGGATGGTGCAGCGGCCTGGCCCATTGAAATTCCATTTTTTTGGACATAATAATCTCTCTTTTGCACCCAGTTACTAAACATTCTCCAGAAAGAGTAGTCTGGCCACTCACCCTGACTCCTCTAAATAGAACATACACATCTATAGTAAAAAAATTTTGGCCGCTCATTTCTCAAAAAATCATATAAAGGCCTGTGAATGCCCTCCAAAATTATTGCACACAAGCGGACTAGGAACTTGAGACAAATCCTGACCCATGCCACCCATATCAAACCACCTAAGTCTAATTTTGCAGTTGGCACGAGACCTTGTGGGAATTGCTCCATTTGTTCAAATATATGTACTGATAGGACTATCTACAGCCCCCAACTAAATAAACATTTCCCGGTTAAATCCCATTTGTTCAACATGTACGCCTCCTCCGCAATCATATATGCGGTTTTTTGTGAATGTCAAAAAAAAATTTACGTTGGTATGTCTTCGAGAAAGTTGAAACAGAGATTTATTGAACACAGGAGTAAAATTAATAATAATAGCATAGAAATTCCTTTCTACCAACACTGTATGGAGAAAAAGCATTCCCCTGCGTCTTTAAGAGTAATGGTTTTAGAAAAACCTCTTGTTCCACCACACAGAAACCTTTCACAGGTGCTCCGTAAGCTTGAAGTATCCTGGACAATAAAATTAAAAAGCGAATTACCTTTTGGCCTAATGAGCCGGTCAATTTACATTCCCTCCTAATTTAGGATAATGTATTTAATGTGTATGCTCAAGGGTGGTAATTCACCTTAATCGGTCACCGCGCTCCAAGTGCTGCGTGTGGTTTCTCTCCTAATCCTGGTATGTATTGCGACTTCAAAATGAGATATATACATGTTTATTGGTTATGTGATGTTCAACATGCTTTATTAGTTGTATTATATGCAATATGTAATCCTGTAGGACCTAAACCTGCACAATGGATATTTGCCTTTGAAAAAGATTCCGAAACGGATCTCAGCGGCCCAGATTTGAGGAATATACCTCCGTCGGCTTGCTTATTTAATTTCCGAAGAGCCTGGATTGCATGGCTCAGGTTTATTTTGGTCTATTTTGCAAGGATTTCTCCACCGCACTTTGGTTGCCGTGCCCACTGCTCTTCATTAGAGCCTACGGACACTATTCTGAGTTCTGAATGGACTGAACTATACATATTTGATGAACATTATGACTCAGCCATCCTTCGGACACGGTACCAATGCGGTTACATTGTAATATGTGTGATGCTTAATTTGTGTATTATTATACGATGCTTTATATATTCTTGTATGATTAAATAATTGTGTTAGAACCTATTTACTAGTGATATCTAACCAGACTTTTGAATAGATTGTACACGAGCTTGACTCGGTAGTCTAAAATGAATACCAATGGGATAGAATCCTTTGACCAACAAGAAACTGATTCTATTACTAACGCATGGTCATTAAACCTGAATGAGGACACGGTAACGAGGCCGGCCCCTCCACGGCCACCCCTCTCTCAAAGACCTCGAAGAGAAAGAATTGCGCTTAGTCAGAGTGGAACTCAATGCCTCGGCTCTTTCGAATACATTCGGAAGAGCCTGATTCCAAGAGGTATGAGAGTATACTTGCCTTCGGGCGTATATTTGGATGACGAGGTATTTTTGAATAACTGGAGATTAATAACTGAGAAATGTAGTCGTGACCTTATGACCTTGATAGTTCAAAGAGCGCACGTGAGGCTGAGGAATTAAAATGCGAAATAGCTAATATAAGACAAAATCTTCCAGATCCGACTCCCTGCGGATTTAGACAAAATCCAGCAACAATGCCAAGCTCTTTACAAAGAGATTAGAGAATTAAAAATTGGCAAAATCAAAAGGGATGAAAAGGATAAAAGAGAAGGACGTATTCCTAAACCCCCTAATAGATCAGGCCAATCCTACAAGCGCCTCACCTTCTCTCAAGAATCAGATGATTCAACAGGTGGCCCCGTTCATCTGATTCTGATGGATCTAAAGCACAGCCCTACAACCTCAGGAATCAAGGGAAAAAGCAATACTATAAGAAAAAGAATTTTCGCAAGGCCAAACCACCACAGAATCAAACATAGTAGTAAATTTATCTAAATATTCTCTATCGCAAAAAGAAATTCAATTATTAAATCATGGCTTTTCTTTTGTTAATACTCCTATGCATTATGATTTAGATATTCGCAAAGACCTGGCCACTCTTTTCAGAACAATTAGGCTTAAGGAACACTTTTCCGCACTTCCCTGTAATGTCGACCAAAATCCCCTGGCTAAATTTAAGCCTAAAAGCTCCTTTATCCCATCTAATGTTTCACAAGCGGTGCGCACCTTCGAAAATACTGTTTTGAGAGAAATAGAGAAGGCCAATGCCTCTAGAAAACCATCCTATGGGAATTTATCTGCTACCGATATGGAAATATTAAATAAATTAGGTAATAATCCCTCGATTGTAATTAAAAAAGCAGATAAATGTGGTTCCGTAGTGATTCTCGACAGAGATGTTTATGTTCAGGAGTGCCAGAGACAATTAAGTGATGCTAATTTCTATGAAAAAATTCCATGTGATCCAACCCAAAGATTTGCCACCACAATACGCAACACTATCGAGGAAGCGGTTGCTCTTGGGCACATTACCAACCAAGTGGGAGAATACCTATATGTTAGTAATCCTACTACCCCGCATTTCTATATTTTGCCCAAGACGCATAAGCAAATCTATCCTCCTCCAGGGAGACCCATCCTCGCTTGCTGCGGAGGGCTCCTCGAACCGCTCTCCAAATTCCTCGATTTTCATATACAACCATTTGTAAAGACTACACCTGCATATTTAAAAGATACTTCTGATTTTTTGAGGAAAGTTGAGAATAAGACAGTCCAACCCAATGACATCTTATACACTATTGATGTGGTTTCATTATATACACATGTTCCTTTAATAGACTTACGAATGATGCTTATGGACGTTCTGGATGATAGGCAAGAAAAATTAACCCCTACTAGCTTTCTAATGGAAATTTATGACATTTTGTGCGATTATAATTATTTTCAATTTGAATATGATTATTATGTCCAAAAAAATGGAATTTCAATGGGCCAGGCCGCTGCACCATCCTTAGCCAATATATTTATGGCCTTCCTGGAAAAGGAATATATTTTTGGGCCGTACCATACACGCTTTACATCTCATATTAATATCTATCATCGGTTTATTGATGATATTTTCCTAGTGGCCAATAAGGACCTCCCACAGTTGGAATTTATGCAATGGATGAATAGCTGGCACCCCAATATTTCATTTACGTTTGTGTCCAGCGAACACAGTGTGAATTTCCTAGACCTAACGGTCTTTAAAGCCAATAACGTTCTAAAATGCAAAAATTATAAAAAACCTGTAAGTACTAATTCATACTTACACTTTAAAAGCCACCATTCATACAAATTAAAATACAACTTACCTTATACTCAATTCCTCAGGATTAAACGGAATTGCTCCTCTTTATCTGATTATAACGCGCAGGCAAACAATATGATGAAAGACTTCATCCAAAGGGGATATCCCCACAACATTGTTGTAAAATGCAAGAAACAAAGCTGATAGTAAAGATCGCCTCTCTTTTGCACCCAGTTACTAAACAGTCTCCTGAAAGAGTAGTCTGGCCACTCACCCTGACTCCTCTAAATAGAACATACACATCTATAGTAAAAAAATTTTGGCCGCTCATTTCTAATATTAAAGGCCTGGAATGCCCTCCAATTATTGCACACAAGCGGACTAGGAACTTGAGACAAATCCTGACCCATGCCACCCATATCAAACCACCTAAGTCTAATTTTGCAGTTGGCACGAGACCTTGTGGGAATTGCTCCATTTGTTCAAATATATGTACTGATAGGACTATCTACAGCCCCCAACTAAATAAACATTTCCCGGTTAAATCCTTCGCAACATGCGCCTCCTCCGCAATCATATATGCGGTTTTTGTGAATGTCAAAAATTTACGTTGGTATGTCTTCGAGAAAGTTGAAACAGAGATTTATTGAACACAGGAGTAAAATTAATAATAATAGCATAGAAATTCCTTTCTACCAACACTGTATGGAGAAAAAGCATTCCCCTGCGTCTTTAAGAGTAATGGTTTTGGAAAAACCTCTTGTTCCACCACACGGAAACCTTTCACAGGTGCTCCGTAAGCTTGAAGTATCCTGGACAATAAAATTAAAAAGCGAATTACCTTTTGGCCTTAATGAGCCGGTCAATTTACATTCCCTCCTAATTTAGGATAATGTATTTAATGTGTATGCTCAAGGGTGGTAATTCACCTTAATCGGTCACCGCGCTCCAAGTGCTGCGTGTGGTTTCTCTCCCTAATCCTGGTATGTATTGCGACTTCGCAAATGAGATATATACATGTTTATTGGTTATGTGATGTTCAACATGCTTTATCAGTTGTATTATATGCAATATGTAATCCTGTAGGACCTAAACCTGCACAATGGATATTTGCCTTTGAAAAAGATTCCGAAACGGATCTCAGCGGCCCAGATTTGAAGGAATATACCTCCGTCGGCTTGCTTATTTCATTTTTCGAAGAGCCTGGATTGCACGGCTCAGGTTTATTTTTGGTATTTTGCAAGGATTTCCCCACCGCACCTTTGGTTGCCGTGCCCACTGCTCTTCATTAGAGCCTACGGACACTATTCTGAGTTCTGAATGGACTGAACTATACATATTTGATGAACATTATGACTCAGCCATCCCTCGGACACGGTACCAATGCGGTTATATTGTAATATGTGTGATGCTTAATTTGTGTATTATTATATGATGCCTTATATATTCTTGTATGATTAAATAATTGTGTTAGAACCTATTTACTAGTGATATCTAACCAGACTTTTGAATAGATAGAGAGAGCTCATTTCAAAGAACTCACAGACAAAGCAAGGCTGGAACCTAAGCTTGCTGGGACATAGCATTCTTAGTTCACCTGCTGAGTCTACCTGCGCTCTCAACCAAGCTGCAGTGCATAGGGGGACCTGTCCTCAACAGAGACTGCAGATTTTGGGGGTTTTCAGGACTTAGTGGGCCTACAAAACCAGAGAGGTACAGGATACCTGGATCCAAAGAAAGGTACCTTCGCTTTGCATGAGGCAAGTGAACGCTTTCCCTTTGTTTAAAGGACTCTTTTGCAACCAACCAAGCATTTTGGGCCACCAGCATTTTCTACTGGTTGTTATCCAATAAATCCTGTTTTGGTTCACTATTTCTGAGTCTAGTACTCATTATTATAGAGATCCTGGGTCTCCCTGCATGTGGGAAGGCTCTCTTCTCTACCTTCAGGGCCATAGCTTGCAACATCCATCCTTTTACAGCCTTTTTGACCCTGGAGGCAGAAGACCACCCCTGCCCATGCTGGCCACCATTGCTAATGTTTAGGAAAATGGAGTCCAAAAACTTTTGGAAGGTTAAATTATTCCCAGGTATGTTTTATAGGAATACCTAGAAAGAAACGTCAGCTAAAAGTGCACATCTTGGCACTGTGTGAAAACATAAACTGCTGATTGCATTACTCTTGGAGTATCTGATCTCATTGGACTTACCTCTAGACTCAGTGTCAAGATTCAGGTGGCAGCCAGGTGTTGGGAGGGGAAATAGTGAACCTCATGGCCTGCCTGTAATACTCCCCACATGAATCTGCTACTTTCAAATGTAGCAAATAATATTGTGATTTTTGAAGACAGATTCAACTGCCAAGCCAGCTAGCTAGCTAGCTAGCTATTACCCAATTGAATGCTCTTTACCTTAATCAGCAAAATACCTTGGACTGTCTTGCAACCTCATTAGATGGGCTGCCGGAACTGCCATATATTATGGTGACTCCTGACTGTGCTGGCTGGGATGTGTATGGAACCCATCACCGCATGCCTCACGGTGCTCAACTTACTTCTGGTCCCATTCCACGTGGGGATGGGTGCCAGTATTGATCCAATACAACACAGAAAGACTGCCGTGTTGCCATGGTGGTGACATGCACCGCTTCGTCTATACTTTTGCAACAGAGCCCTGCCTGAAGTAGCTCTATGTTGTGTGATGGGAGCCAGTGGACTCCATCATAAAAGTATAGACAAAGCGCATACTACCGAAAAGTATCCCATCTTTTTATAAGGTATTTTTTATTAGGTTTTCGGGTTACAATGCTTTAAAAGAGTAAAAAAAATGGAGGGAGAAGTATAAGAAATAGGTGGTAGGATACAGAGGGAAATAGGGTCCATTTTGGATAGGGGAAGGGTATAGGGAAAGCATAGGGACAGTCAAGTATAGGGAAGAGAGATAAGGAATAAGAAAGAAAAGGGGAAAGAGGGAATTTGTTGCTTCCATTCTTCATCTCTACATCGCAAACTATTGCATATATATAGCTCATTTCATATCATACTTTCATTTGTGGATGGTGCACCAAGATTTCATTCATTGATTTGCTCATTCTTTGAGGGCTGTTTTCTTCCTTGGTTCTAATCCTAGTTTGCTTCTGCCAATTGACAGCAAGTCTTTTCATATGTTCGATGGGTAGATGAGAAGAAAGAACTGCATTAACACCATAAAATAAATGATTTTTACATTGATTGACAGTTTTGTAAGAATAAGTTTAAAATAAAAATTGAACTTTGTTTATACATTTGCACTTCTCTTAGCTTACTTGCCATAATAAACCAACAACATATCTGCAACTGGGTTAGTCACTATTATTTAAAATTAATCCAATTTCAAATGTATGACAGAGGCTTAAAATTTATTCCCAAACTCTGCAATGCCTGGAATGTATGAAACGTGAGCAATTCGAGCATGTATCCAACATAACCATGAAATTTCTGAGTATGCATGGAAATTCCCATACTACTGCCATGTCACAGATAACTTCTGCCTATATTTCTTGACTACATGTATACAGATGCACTTTTTGTGAAGTGGAAAACTTGTGTTCTTTGTGAGTTTACTGCTATACTTATAGTGATGACAGTTTCAAGTACAGATAGGATGTTTCAGTACAATTTTAACTTGGGGAAGCATTGGCTCTGGGAAGTTAGTATTAGGCAGAAGCATCTTCTGTCACTATGCAGTATATCCCCTTGTGCCAATTGAACTCTGAAATCTGCTAACAGAACTGTTCTGCTGGATAATATTTGCCAGCAAAAGAGCAAAAAAAACAAAGGCAAAGACGAGACAGAACAAGGGAGAAACTGAATTAAGCTATATCTCAACCTCCCCTAGTCCAGGGATAGTCACAATGACTGCACATAACAAGGGAAGACTTAAATAATTTCCAAGCTCCATTAGACTGATAGGAGTTTGAATTCATCAAAACGTTAGATGGCCTAATGCTGTCTAAGAGAACCAGGATGGAGTAATGATTTGAGCATTGTTACTCATCATCATCATCATCATCATCATCATCATTGATCCCTAGTGTCCAAGTATAATTGACTTCCAAGTGTAAGGTCTTGGCAGTGAGTCTGTAAGTGACTGTAGAGGCCTATTCTTGACCCGCATGTTCTTTTGCAGATAGGACATCGGTTTCCAGATGGAATGCAGTCCTGGTCAGGCTTGGCTTGGCGCTCCTTCCTTTTGACACATTTCACCCTTTCACCCTCCATACGTGCCTCTTTAAATTCCACAGCACTGTTGGTAACAGCTGACCTGCAGTTAGAACAGTCAAGAACCAGGACTTTCCCGTTCTCTGTGTCTATGCCACAGTTTTTAAAGTTAGCTTTAAACCCATTTTTAAATCACTTTTTTCAGGAATTTTTCAGAGGCAACACTGATAGAATCATCCCAGAACTTGAGTGTGACATCTGTAGATGGTCCATGTTTTGCAGGCATATAACAAGGTTGGGAGGGCAATAGTTTTATATACAAGCATCTTGGTATCCCTATGAATGTCCCGGTCTTCAAACACTCTCTGCTTCATTCGAGAAAATGCTGCACTCACAGAGCTCAGTGTCAATGTTGACTTTTGTGGAGAGGTGCCTCCCAAGATATTGAACTATGGCTCTGGAGACCAGGCTTTGGATTTCCTTTTGACCATGGAAACACCAAAAATTTGAAATGATTAACTAGTAAAGTTTATAAGATAATAATTGAAATAATACCCTCAAGGAGATTTGGGAAGAAGATTTAGGGATGCACATAAATGAAACAGAGTGGTTATCTATCAATATGGGTTAAAAATTGCTATAAGTTAATATGGAAATAGTATCTAACACCAATAAGGATAGTAAATATAAATAAAAACTACTCAAAAAATTGCTGGAGAGGATGCCAAGAATCGGAAACATATATACATATGTGGTGGCAGTGTAAATATGTAAATAAGGAAAGGTATTTAGAGAGATAGAGGATATAATGAACATTAAAATAGAAAAAAGTCCTAGTGTTGCTTTCTTATTATATAATAATAAACAGCTGAAAAAGAGAATAAAGATGTGATTACAAACTTATTAACAATAGTAAGACTGCTTATAACAAGGAATCGGAAAAGTAAAATAAATATATAAATAGAAGAGTGCTGAAAGGAAGTATGGAAATTGGCAATAAATGTCAAGCTGACATTAAAAGAGGGATATGGAAACAAAGTGATTTTTGTGATGTATGAAGAAAATGTATTGAGAAAGGATTTTAAAAAAAGACAGAAAATTACTTCCACAAGAGAAAACGAAATTTTGGACAGTTGATATATAAAAGGAGTGGCTCAGGGGGAGGGGAACACGGTGGTGAGGAATAGAAAATATGTATAAGTGTAAAAATAACAGTAGATGCCAAAAGTAGTAATAGTAATAATAATAATAACAACAACTTAATTTTTATACCCCGCCTCCATCTCCCCGAAGGGACTCAGGGCTACTTACATGGGGATGAGCTCAGACAAACATAGATTGAAACACAATGTAATAAAATAAAATAAAAAATGATCAAAAATAAAATGAACTCCTCACAATAACACAACACAACATCGTAAAAACAATCTCTAGCCTGAACAGTAATAAAAATCATACGAAGAGCTTGTGCGATAATTTCAGGACAGGGTCTAATAGAGAACTGCAAAAACCGATAATAGTTAGGGTTAGAAGGGTAATGCCATTTGGCATTGGAGCACCAGGTCTATAGGGCAGGGGCAGTGTTAAAGTGTAGGAGTTGTTGGTAAATTACAGTAAAAGGCCAATTATCTGGTAAACTGTTTAATCATAGGCACAGTGGAACATCCACATTTTTAGGTCCTTGCGAAAAGTGGACAGGGTAGGTGCCAGTCTAATCTCCCTAAGGAGAGAGTTCCAGAGCTGGGGGGCCACCACTGAGAAGGCCCTCTTCCTCGTCTCCACCAACCATGCTTGATATGGAGGTGGAAGTGTTGTGGACTGCTCTTCTGAGTCTGAGGGAGAAGGAGGACAGGTGGTGGAGAAAAACAGCACTTGGGATTTGGGGTTGAGTGGTGAGGAGGAAAAAGAAGGAGGACAGGCAGCAGATATATCAGAAATCCCTACATTTCTAGAGCGCAGAAGGGAAAAAGAGGGCAGAAGAAGATCAGTGAGGCTAGCAGAGAAAAAGCTGAGCAATCAAACTGCGCCCTAGGAATAGCTGTGCTGGGAAGTTCAGGGCTATGAATTAGCAGCAAGGTCAGGGGCTCAGTGCTTGGCTGCAACTGACCTATTCCGGGGGAGATCCTGCTACCAGCGCCCTGCAGTGGTTCCACCATCTGATTACCGAAGGCTCTTGTTGTTTTAAGGCTGTTTTGTTTCCAAGACTATTTGCTACCTTTTTTAAATATAAATTTTTATTTCATACCTTTCAACATTTACAGTACATTGATTAAAAAAACAACTTCTGATTTATGTGTGTTATCTTCAAGGATTTTAATTTGCTGTCTGAAGGAAAGACTCTGTTTTGTGTTACATGAAGACTATATATTAACTTATTTTGGCTGAAGTAAAGCTCTTTTTATTTGCTTTCACTTGTGCTTCTGACATTAAACTGGACAGGAAGCGGGAGAAAGGCCTCCCCAGAAGATTTTAGAGCTCGCGCTGGTTCATAGGGGAAGATGCGATCGCGAAGATAGGCAGGTCCCCAACCGTTTAGGGCTTTGGAAGTGATAACCTGCGCCTTGATTTGTATTATTTATTTATTTATTTTGCATATTTGTATCTTGTCCTTTTCAAACCGAGAGGGGGACTCAGGGCGGCTTCACAACAGGCATTCATTCAATGCCAATAACAGTAATAAATGATAAAAGCAATTAAAACATAAAATTATTAAAACATTGTTTAAGTCACGCAGGTTCAAAAACATAGTCCAGGTTAGTCCATTGTCATTCGCGCAAATTGGGTCTCATTCTAAATTTCTGCCTCTACTGTTCGAATGCTTGGTCCCATAACCAGGTTTTGTGTTTCATTCTAAAGGACAAGAGGGAGGGGGCCAATCTAATGTCACAGGGTAGAGAGTTCCACAGGTGAGGGGCCGCCACTGAGAAGGCCCCTCTATAATATAATATAATATACAATATTAATGTATGGGAGATTATATTGAATATTATGTGTCTGCTGTAAAACAAATGACGTATAACAAATGTATTGCATTATAATAAGATAAATAAAAATAACTTTAAAAAAAGAATATGTAGCCAAATGCAGGTCTGACAGCCAGATTTCACATCTTCATTTTGAACAGCATTAAGGACCAATCACTTTCAACAGGCCTGTCCAGGTGGTTCTTAAATCATGAGTTTTCAAATTATGGATTGTTTGTAATATGTATGCATTTTTAACCCGATGTTATGCTCTTTTAACAGATTGTCTATTTCTAATAAATGTTTGTGTTTTTTTTTAAAAAAGGAAACACACTCTGATGAGGCTGATAGTCTAACTCTGGTTGAACTTTATGTTTGAATTTCTGAAGTGATTGTTGGAATGATTGCTGGAAAAACAATTTAAACATACTGGCTTGCCACCCACAGATCATCTGTCCTGGGTTATTTATGAAAACCGTAGAAGTGATTTATGCTTTTCATATGACTCCATAAACTTGATGTAGAATTTGCGATATAAAATTGTCATTATTATGATATGTTTCGGTTCTTTGTTATGTAGACTTGGCAAGTCAAGGAAGACATAATGAGATCACTGGCTGCCAAGCAGTTTTGGTCTGATAGCATAGGACCATTTGTTTGTTTGTTTGTTTGTTTGTTTGTTTGCTTATTTATATTTACTGGTATGTATGGGCCAGTGTTTATGGGAATAGCGGTCTACAGTGATCCTAGGAAGTTACTTGTTTTGCAATGTGCAGCTTTCAATATTATCATGTAAAATGTGTTATTTTCAACACACTAACAAATTTGTTCAGGAACACATCACACAGAGAGCATCTGTTTTTAATGGACAGATTAAATTTTGTTCCACGTGTGCTCATTTTCTTCTATTGCTGTTACTAACAAAGATGAGTATTTTATTTATCCAAAATGTTTCAAAAGCACAGCTCCATTTTCAGCCCATCAGAGCCTCAGTATATTGTTTGAGCCCTTTTGAAATGATGGCAGCTGTTTTGGAGTGGGGAGTCTTCATTCATTCATTCATTCAATTTAATGTTTGTTAATCGCCCTCCATCCCAAATGCTCTGGGCGATTTACATAAAGATATAGCATTAAAACAGACAAATATTAAAATCAGAATTATAAAACAAAAGCTCTATTAAAAAGCCAGGTCTTAAGTGCCTGCGCAAAGGATCGCAGATAGTGCATGGCTCTCAGATAAGGGGGCAGAGAGTTCCATAGAACAGGAGCAGTAATAGAAAAGGCCCTGCGGCTTGTACTATCAAGACATACTTCTCTGGGACCTGGTACATATAAAAGATTTCATTGAGTGGGGCGAGGCGACCGTTGATGGTGGAGAGAAGAGAGGCAGTCTCTGAGGTACGCTGGCCCTGGCCATACAAGGCTTTAAAAGTTAGGACCAGCATCTTGTACAGGGCCTGATATTCCGTTGGGAGCCAATGGAGATGTCGCAGCATAGGAGTTATATGGCATTTCATCTGTGATTTAGCGAGTAGCCTGGCTGCTGCATTCAGGATGATCCAAATTTTCCGGGTCGTTGACCCAGGGAGACCAATGTACAAGGCATTGCAATAGTCCAGCCTAGATGTAACCATGGCATGGATGACTGTTGCCAAGGCCTCACTTGAAAGGTAAGGAGTCAACTGCCTTGCCTAGCGAAGATAGAAAAAGGCCTGCTTGCTAACAGCAGCGCTTTGGGACTCCATGGTTAGCTGTGTGTCTAAGACCACACCCAAACTCTTAACAGTAGCGGGTGGAGATAGGGGAGCACCATCAAAGTTGGGCAGATGGTGCAGCACACCTACCGGGCGCCCAGGCCACAAGATCTCAGACTTGGACGGATTCACCTTCAATCTGCTGGCACGCAGCCAATTTGACACAGCTTCAAAACACAAGATGAAACTGTCCAGTACTGAAGTTGCTCCAGGCTCCAAGTGTAGAAGGAGTTGGGTGTCGTCCGCTTATTGGTAACACTCCAGACTGAAACTCTGCACTAGACCGGCAAGTGGCTTGACATAGATGTTAAAAAGAAGAGGGGGGGGGGGAGAATTGCACCCTGAGGCACCCCACAAGAGAGAGGGGATCTTTCGGAAACACCGGCCATAAACTCCACACGCTGACCCCGACCTAGGAGGAATGAGTCAAACCAACTAAGGGCCTGGCCACAAACTTCGGATATGGCAAGTCAATGGATCAGTATGTCATAGTCGACTGTGTCGAATGCGGTGGTAAAATCAAGAAGTACCAGCAGCGCTGACCCCCCTCTGTCGAGCTGGCAATGGAGTTCATCTATAATGGTGACCAGGATGGTCTCTGTCCCGTGGCCAGGGCGAAAACCAGACTGGAAAGGGTCCAGACCTGCTGTGTTGTCCAAAAATTGCTGCAGTTGCCCTAGTACAGCCCGATCGATCACCTTGCCTAAAAATGGGAGATTAGAGACATGTCCCCCTGTGAACTGCCCCGAGTCTCTTTGGGGAGAAGGAGGCAGGGTATAAAAATAAAGTTGTTGTTGTTGTTATTATTATCATCATAATCTAGTTAAACTTCAACTCTTTTACTCTTTACCCCTAACTGCACAAATTAGGGATGATGGGTCTAACAACATCAGCTTTTAAACTGATTCGTAGGGGAAAGTCGACAGGAGCTGGGCAGCTTCCGGTTCGAGAGGGTGAAATGCCAAGTATGGAGGACGAAATCTACACACAAATGGCTGAGTCAACAGAAAAGATTGATAGTAGTAGTCGAGAGCTAGGACATGGTAGGCCTTCTACAAATTCTCACAAACAGCCAAAGTTGAAAGTGCACCAGAGAAATCAATATAAATGTCTGTACGCAAACGCTAGAAGCCTTCGAACAAAAATAGGGGAGTTGGAATATTTGGCAAAAGAAAAAATATTGATATTATTGGCATGACAGAAACCTGGTGGACGGAGGAAAACAAATGGGACACAAAGATTCCAGGTTATAAACTGTACAGGAAAGACAGGAGAGGGAAAAATGGTGGCGGTGTGGCCATGTACATAAACGAAGAGCTAGAATCTCACGAATTAGAACTTCAAGAAATTTCAAACTCACCTACAGAAACATTGTGGATAAAAGTCCCAGGACAAAAAAACTAATCTAGCATTAGGGATCTGCTATCGCCCTCCCAACCAAACTCAGAGGCAGACTGCTATCTGGAAAATGAAGTTAAACAGGCCTCAAAAAGAAAAACAATAGACACAATCGGCGACTACAACTATCCCCAAATATAGATTGGCCAAATTCTTGTTCTACGCATGAAAGAGAGACAAGGTTCCTCGACATGCTAGCTGATTATTCCCTTGAGCAGATGGTCATGGAACCAACCAGGGGAAAGGGGATCCTGGACTTGGTGCTAACTAATGAACAAGATCTCGTTCAAGATGTCCTTGTAACTGAGCCCATAGGTACCAGTGACCATAACACAATAACCTTCAACTTAAGTTTGGATAGCAAACTGTCAGTGAAAACTAACACGGAGACATTAAACTTTCACAAAGGGAATTTCACCAAAATGATAAAAATGGTAAAGAACAAACTAAAAGGAGCAGTAAATGAAATCCCTCCAAAATGCTTGGAAACTGTTTAAAAATACCTTAAAACAGGCCAAACTAAAATGCATTCCAATAAAAAGAAAGAAGCATGGAAAGTCCAAAAGGACACCAGTATGGCTTACAAATGAAGTAAAAGATGTGATTGGAAAGAAGAAAAACTCATTTAAGAAATGGAAGGCTCTTCCTACCAAGGAGAACAGAAAGGAACACAAGCTCTGGCAAACTAAATGCAAAGCAACAGTCAGGAAACCCAAGAGAGATTTCGAGGCACATATAGCAAAGAATATTTTTTAAAAAACAACAAAAACTTCTTTAAGTACATCAGAAGCAGGAACCCAACTAGAAAAACAGTTGGGCCACTCGACGACAATGGTCAGAAAGGGAAAATCAGTGAAGACAAGGAGATTGCTGAGCAGCTAAATGACTTCTTTGCCTCCGTTTCACACAGGGAGGACAGACAACATATGCCTGCAGCTGAGTCAGTTTTTTCAGGGAGGGAATTAAAAAGAATTAAAACAGATAGAGATAAACAAGGAGGATGTTCTCACATGCCTTACTAAACTAAATGTCAACAAATCACCAGGTCCAGACGGCATCCACCCCAGAGTTGTTAAGGAACTCAAGTGTGAAATTGCTGAACTTCTAGCTAAGATATATAACCTTTCTCTAAGATCAGGCACTGTACCCGAGGACTGGAGGGAGGCAAATGTAACACCGATCTTCAAGAAAGGATCCAGAGGTGATCCAGGAAATTATAGACCAGTCAGTTTAACCTCAGTTCCAGGCAAAGTGATGGAAACCATTATTAAAGAAAAAATTACTAGGCACATAGAAGAACAGGCATTGCTGAAAGAAAATCAACATGGTTTCTGCAAAGGCAAATCATGTCTTACTAACTTGTTAGAATTCTTTGAGGGTGTAAATAAACACATAGATAAATGGGACCCAATTGATATTGTTTACCTTGACTTTCAAAAGGCTTTTGACAAAGTCCCTCACCAAAGGCTCCTAAATAAGCTCTTCAGCCATGGAATCAGAGGACAGGTCTTGTCCTGGATTGGAACCTGGCTAAACTGTAGGAAACAAAGGGTGGTAATAAGCGGACATTTCTCTGGGTGGAAAGAGGTGAGAAGTGGCGTACCCCAAGGTTCAGTTTTGGGTCCGTTACTTTAATTTATTCATTAATGATCTGGATGTAGGAGTGAATTCTGAGGTAGCAAAGTTTGCAGACGACACTAAATTGTTCAGGGTAGTTAAAAATGAAACTGATTGTAAAAGAGCTCCAGTGAATCTCTCGAATTGGAGGAATGGGCAACAAAGTGGCAAAATGCATTTTAACCTAAACAAGTGTAAAGTCATGCACATCGGGGCAAAAGAACCCCAGCTTCACCTACCAATTGTTGGGGTCAAATCTTCGTGAGACACACCTGGAACGTGATCTTTGGGTTTCTGTGGACAGCTCAATGAAGATGTCAACCCAGTGCGCAGCAGCAGTGAAAAAAGCAAATTCTATGCTAGGCATGATCAGAAAGGGAATCGAAAATAGGTCAGCAAATGTTGTATTACCTCTACAATCTATGGTAAGGCCACATTTGAGTACTGTGTACAATTCTGGTCTCTCACCTAAGAAGGATATAACGGAACTGAAAAGGTACAGAAAAGGGCAACAAGAATGATCCAAGGGATGGAGCGGCTCCTTATGAAATCAGGTTGCAACGCCTTGGTCTTTTCAGCCTTGAAAGACAGCGTCTAAGAGGTGACTTGATTGATGTATAAAATCATGCATGGGATAAAAAGGTGAATAAAGAAAAATTATTTTCTTTGTCAAAACACTAGGACTAGAGGGCACTCCTGAAGCTCCAAGGTAGGAAAATTAGGACTAATAAAGGGAAATATTTCTTCACCCAGAGGATCATTGGGTTATGGAATTTATCACTTCCAGAAGAGGTTGTGACAGCTGTCAGCCTGAACAACTTCAAGGCAGGATTAGACAGATTCATGGATACCAAGATGTCGGTAGTTACTGAAAAGGACATTCAAGTGCCACCTCGGAGTTGGTTGAGGTAGGCAGAGATTTCCCTGGGTACTGGTTGTGGGGGTTGGGGAGCAGGTTAGGTTTGCCCTCCCTTCTGCTCGAGCTACCCGTGTACAACTGGTGGGCGCCGGTGTGATACCGAATGCTGGACTAGATGGGCTGAGGTC
>JARBWK010001085.1:0-21511 GCA_030556195.1 Anolis apletophallus | reverse complement strand
CCCGGAGGAAGGTGGGACATGTGGTGACTACGCTGATCTTCCCTCTCCCCAATCCTGGAAGTGGCCCGCTCATTGTGATTGTGTTTGATTTTTCTATTGTATTACTTTGCACTGTTTATTATATTTTATGTGATTTATTTTATTTTACTGTAATGTTGCTTTATGTTTTTATGTTACTGTATTGAAATGCACTTCTGGGCTTGGCCTTACATAAGCCACCCTGGGTCCCCTTCGGGAGAAGGTGGAGGTATAAAAAATGATGATGATTATTATTATTATTTGCATTGGCGGAGAATGATGATGGGGGGTCTGACTCACAGTGTGCCTGAGGTTTCATGCAGATAGTCCTTAAAATGGCTGAGGATTGAGCTTTCAAAGTTTCCCATTTAGTCAATGGAGCGAACCTTTGCCGAATGAAAGCAAACGCCCCTCCCCATTTGAGTAACTTCCTGGTAAACAGAATGAGGGTCAGCCAACAATGCACCCCAAAGCGGCATACCTTTCGGCTGATTGCCTCTAGTGTAACGACTCCCACAATACGGTGGGGACACACGTAGACGTCTTCTTGGTCAACACGATTTTTATTGAAGGTACGCCACCCCGTAAAGCTAAGCGCCCGACCCGCCACCCAAACACACCTTAAATACCCCGGTAGCCCCTCCCCCTACAATGCAATGTCAAGCAGGGTGTCATCATGCTCCGATGAATCAGCAATCCCAGTAGTCCCATGAGGGCATGACCCAGAGGTCACATGGTGGCGTCATGAGTCAAATGTCAATGTCCATGCCAGGAGGAGTTACCTCACTTCCTCTCTGGCACCTGGAAGTTACTCCACTCCCAGGCTGATTCAGCAATTCAAGCACACATGGCCAAGGTCACTCCAGGAACTGGGCTAAAGGTCGTTGCAGTATCATGACAGGTTAGGAACATGATCTCCTCAAGCTCAGGTTCCCAATCCTGACACCAGCAGTCCTCCACTTCATCCTCCCCCTGGAAACAAAACATCATTCAATCCGTGGAGGAAATGGGCACACATATTTCTATTCAAAAAACTGCAATGAAAGTTGGTGTACTTTCCCTAAACTCTTGGGCAACAGGAGAGTATATGACACCTTATTTACAACCCTGTCAACCTTAAAAGGTCCTATGAATTTTGGACTTAACTTCTTGACTTGTACCCCAATTTTAAATTCTCCGTGGACAGCCACAAAATCCCCTCTGCATCTCCTCCCCCTCTTGCCGCTTGTGATCTCCAAACAGCTTATATGGCGCTGTGCTTTCCTCAACGCCTCCGTCACTTCTCTCCACACTCCTTCCAGCTCGCCTCCATTTCCCCTTGCCTTCTCCCCTTCTATCTCCCACCAGCTGCGGCAAAGGGGCCACCTCTTCTTTCATAAACAATCTCAAGGCGATTTCCCGGTAGAAGAATGGATGGAACTGTTGTAGGCTACCTCAGCATAAAGAAGGAGATCTGACCAATTATTTTTGTCCTGATTACTGAAAATCCTTAAATAGGTCCCCAAAGACTTCTGCACTCTCTCCGCAGCACCATTACAGCAGGGATGATAACCAGATGTCAGTTTTCTTTGCGCCCCTAACTCTTCCAAAAATCTGCCCCAAAACCGAGCAGTAAACTGGACACCTCGATCACTCAACACTTGTTCTGGCAGCCATGTAACCTATAAACATGCTGCACATACAACTCTGCCAATCGCTCCGCCCGATGGCAGCCCCTCAACGGAATAAAATGAGCCTGTTTAAGAACATATCTATAACAGTTAAATATACCGATATCCTCTGCCAGCGAGTAACTCTCCTACAAAATCGGTACTAACATGTGTCCATGGCCTTGTGGATCAGCAACCACCTGTATCAGCCCCCTACGGCTGGCAGAGACCTTATTCTTAGCACACACTTCACAACTTGCTACATGGTGCCTGATCTCCACTTTCATACCTGGCCACCAGTACCTCTTCTTAATAGCCAGCATGGTCTTAGTGACCCCAATGTCCAACAGTCTTATAATCATGATGCATTTTCCAAGACCTTTCTTCTCAACTTCTGAGGCACATACACCTTACCTCCACCATCCACAACCCTTTTTTCACACCTCCTTCTCATGTTCCATCAACCACAAGTCCCTGCATATCCTTCTTGTAATTCTAGACTCCATCCATCCACTACTTTTCCTTCTTCCTTAATTTCTAACCCCTTCTGGGACCGGGTTTGCACTGCAACCTGCTCTTGAAACCTCCTTCTTTGTGCAGCCATCTGCTCCTACACGGATATCTAGACAAAGCATCTGCCACCACATTTTCCTTCCCTTGATATGCTGCAGCAAAGTGAACCTATTGAAAATTGCGTCCACCTTACTAATTTTGGAGACAACTTCTGAGGTTACGTAAATAACAAATTCTCTGATGATCGTCATAACCACAAATGGAAGCTGCCCCTTCCAAAACTGGCGCCGGTCTGCATGCGTTCTTCACTGCAAATGCCCCTCTTTTCTCCCACACAGGCCATTTACGCTCATGCTTTCGCCAAACTTTTGAAAAGTAGCAGCACAAGGTCGCATTTACAAACCATCCTCCTGCAACAAACACCCCCATAGCCCCAGCGGGCGTCTGATGAACTCACAAAGGTCGATTCACATCTGGATGCTTAGCAATAAAGGCCCCTCAGTGGCCCTCTTCAATCTAAAAAATGTTCCCCACAACCCAGTCAGTCTAATACTGCCCCTGGAGACGTTTTCTGGTTCCCCCCGGTTTGTCAGTAAGGGGCTATCGAAAAAGGAAAAAGCCCCGGGAAATTTTAACCTAAAAAACCCCCAAATTCCGGGCCTGTGGGCTTCCCAGCTCAACCCCTATTTGCGGATCCCCAGACACTCCATTCTCTCAATCCTGTACCCCAAAATCAATCGTTCTTCTAAAAAAACCCCTTTTCTCAATTTAACAATAACCGCTGCCCCCCCCTCCCCCCCCCTTCTTCTTTTGGGTTCCACCCTCATCTAAATAAACAAAAACCCTTATACAAAGGGTGCAACACCGTTAATTAACTGCATAAACAGCCAGGCCAAACCGAAATGGAGCCCTTGAACAACCCCCCGGGGGGGGAGAATCGGTCTTCCCCTTTGGGCTTTCTTTCACCCAAAAATAAAACTAAAATTTAAAAGTTTTTAAAAAACTTCCCCCCAACAATCCAGATCCTTTATCAAGGGAAAGGGGGCAGTTTTCTATAAGATTCCCATATCATTTCCCAGTTTTATCTTTTTTCTCTAAACCCGGCAGCCCAAAAAAACTGACGCCTGATAAACCCCTTTTTCTATTTCAAAATTTTTTTAATGCCCTTTTTGACCGTCATTTAAAATTTTTGGGTTTAAAAAAGCTCCCTCCTTCACTTAATCTACATTGCCTTCCTCATAGGTGGGGGGCTCTGGGCTCGGTTAAATGTGGTAATCCCAATATTCTTGGGGCCCCCTTCCCCTTTTTTGCCCCCCCCTATTAAAAGGTTTTGAGTCCCCCCTCTCCGCTTTGGGGGTTTCCCTTTTTGGGCATGCCCCACCACCCCCTGGCCTTTAGGGGGGGATAACAAAAAATTTAACTCCCCTCCCTGGTCCTACTGCCCTGTAATTTACAAAAAGGACCTCCTTCAATTGTAGTCCCATCTAATTTTTTAAAAAATGACTGGAGTTTCTAGCGGTTCTTGTCCCCCCTTCCTCTAAAATTGGGCATATATTCTCTGAAAACCCCAAATCTACTAACCTTTTTTTTTGATCCCCTTTTAATCCCAAAACATTGGTTCTTCCCCCCAAAAGGGTTTAAAATTTTCCCCATTGCAGCCTTAGCGGCACCCTTTTAAACCCGGGGCATTGAATTGTCCGGTGGTTACACATAACAGCGGCTCCCAAACTCTTGCTCCCCTGGGCGGCTGTGCCGCTAAAAAGTCATGTTTCTGGGTTTGTTTTTCCCAAGGACCCATGCCTCGGCCCCATCGGTTGGCCTGCCCCCTCCTTAGGATCCCTACATTGAGCCAGTTAAACCCCATGTCAATGCCCCCGGGTCATCTGGTAAAACACCACTCCAAACCTTTTTCGAACCCCCTTTTGGTTCTAGCAAGGTATTTGGGGTTCCCACTTTTCCCAAGACCCAAAATTCTTCACATACTCAGTCACTGACTTGGCACCTTGGGTAAAACACCCCCCTCCTTCGCTTTAATCCTTTCCAAGGATCACACGAAATCTGTTCTTGATGGCATGCAGGAACCTCCTCACGAGCAGGCAGGGATCTCGTCGATCGTGGCACTGCACATACCACCTCAACAGCCCTGCCTTAAACACAGCCCCAACAGCTCTAACAGCTTTCTTTCTTGGGAGTACAAATGTCCATAATCTTCCATATGGTCTTGTCGGCCGCAATAAAAGCCACTTTGGATGCCTCTCCCTCCAAATTCCACACGCAATGGCTCCCTTTTCATCCGACTTCCAAACTCTTGAGAAGCCACTCTCGGCCAGGCAAACTTCTCGGCCTAGTAATACCTCTTCCCAGCCCTGCTGGTTGGACTCTGGACCCCTCTCCGGACTCCTCTGGCACTCCTCTCCCATCATCCTCACTCTCGATGGAGATCTAGGACACTCCCGGGATCGGATTCTCTCGGTTTGACTTTGGTTCCCTCTCGAAGAGAGATCTAGGACGCTCACTGAAAGCCCCGTCCATCCAGGAGTAATAGGTAGTCTCCACTCCCGGGGCCTGCCACATCGGCTCTCTCTGGTCCCTCTCATCCAATCTCTGGGTCATCTGGCTTACCATCTGCACCACTGCCTCCACTTTGCAGTTCAACACATCAATCTCAGATGGTGGCTCCGGTTCTGTGGTCTCACTACCACCTCCTGTTGCCAGGTTCAACAGCTCTCTCTGAGACCGCTTCTCACGATCTTCCTGGATCCCTTCAGGCAGCGCCTTTGCACTCCACGCCTGGTCTTCCAGCCGAGCCTCTCGGTGCTCCGCCGCTCGAACAGCGCTCCTGCGCACCTCCAATTTCAAGCCTCACCCCTCTCCTTCGCTCGGCTCGCCATCATTTCATCCACCCAGTTTGCCACAGTTGCTCTCCTTCACGAGTCTCCTCTCCTGGGCCGTCATCTCTCTCGGGATTCATCTGGACTTCCCACACGGTCAAGTGGTCCCTCCCACTCCTGAGTTCTCCGGTTTCCTCATTATCCTCCAAAATCCAGCTGTCCAGATACTTTTCTTCGTTTCACGCCAACCTCGCCATCGCTGGGATAGTTGGTCGGGGCTTTAGCTTCTGTAACTGACTCCACAATACGGTAGGGACACACGTAGACGTCTTCTTGGTCCAACACGATTTTTATTGAAGGCCACCCGTAAAGCTAAGCGCCCGGCCCGCCACCCAAACACACCTTAAAATACCCGGTAGCCTCCCCTACCCAATGCAATGTCAAGCAGGGTGTCATCATGCTCCGATGAATCAGCAATCCCAGTAGTCCATGAGGGCATGACCCCAGGGTCACATGGTGGCGTCATGAGTCAAATGTCCAATGTCCATGCCAGGAGGAGTTACCTCACTTCCTCTCTGGCACCTGGAGAGTTACTCACTCCCAGGCTGATTCAGCAATTCCAAGCACATGGCCAAGGTCACTCAGGAACTGGGCTAAAGGTCGTTGCAGTATCATGACAGGTTGGGAACATGATCTCCCTCAAAGCTCAGGTTCCCCAATCCTGACATAGTGATTGATTCAGTTTGCATTTCAGCAGAAAGTCACCAAATTCACACCAAATTCCTGAATGGCCATAAGTAGGGGATTCTTCTCCATTTCAGGGAGTGGTAAATGGCATAGGTTTACATGCAGAGCTGGTAGAATTGAGTCATGTAAAATTGCAGCTACCAATGATGCTTTAAAAATGTGTTTTCATTTTGGAAACACATACTTAGAATAATTTAGAAAAGCCAGCTGATATTAAATGTCAAGGAATACACAGCCCTACTTGTCTGCTGGAAGCTCAAAAAGGATGGAGCGGCCCGCTGTCAGCGCCTAGTCAATCGGGATAACGCAATGGACAAAGCGCGACTGCCATCTTGGAAGGATCGGCGATCGGAGCGGCCGCCATTTTGGTTCTCCTTGTTCCCTGTTGTTTCTGAGCTGTTGGAGTTCCGCGAAAAAGGACAAGAGGGGTGGGGTTCCGGGGTTATCTGTTCAAGGATTGGCTCTTCGCCAGAGGAGGGCTCGGGAGTTTGAGCAGGGATTTTGGAGGAAGGCTTCGAAGTACGGTTTTACTGCCTTGGATTAAGGACTCATAAAGCATTTCCTCAATACCCGGTGAGTGTGATTATTGAGCGGCCTACCAACGCTCACATAAAAAACGTGCTCACAACCTGAATCGCAGTCATGCGCCCGATCCGACCATGAACCCCCCTGAGATGTCTAGTGGAAGGGAAGAAGACCTCCAGGAGCCCGAGTGGAACCGCGCTGGCGGGAATCCGAAGAGGTGGAAGATGGGATCCTCGGTGGGCGGCTGGAGGCCCGGAGGAGAGGCCTGTGACTGTCTCGGAGCAGGCGACCAGGAGGACGCGATTCCTCCCCTCCTGTGGGAAGAAAGGTGGCCTTGGCGGAAGAAGGGAGCCCCAGGCCCGGGAGGGAGTCGGTCAGGGCCCAGTGGAAGGCACGAGTCGGGGGCGGCGGATGGAGAGATGAGGGGAGAGATGGCCAGAGCCATAGCCGACATCCGCCAGCAGATGGGAATGATGCAGAGGCGGATGGACACATGGGAACCCCCACCGGAGGAAGTTCGAGGCCCGGCGGGGCGTTCCAGCTAGGCGGCCCGGAGGGCAGAGAGACCGCCGTCCAGCAGGGCCGCCTTTGGAGACCGCGCCCGATTTCACCCCCGCCAGAGGACCTCCACCTTCAACCTGGGCCCAAGCGACCGGACCCTGGAAGGAAGCGGCCATCGGGAGGACAAAAGTCAAGTTTGCGGAGACCCAAAGCCACCTTTCCTTTTTGTCACCAATGTCCATTTTGGAAGCTATGGAGACTCGTTCCCTCGGCGGCCCAAGTGAGGGCCGTGGAAGCAACCTGAAAACGCTGCGGCCGACTGGTTGGTCCAGATGACGAGACCGATGCCCCGGAGCTTAGGGGTCTTGAGGCCTTCCTGAGGCGCTGCAGCAGCGGTTTAGAGACCCGCGCGGAAGCAAAAGCTAAAGCAAATTGAAGCGGATCTACCAGGGGTCGAGGCGGTATCCGAGTACGCCCTGGCGTTCAAGGCCCTTGCCGGAAAAATCCGCGATTGGTCAGGCGACCAAATTAGACTATTTTAAAGCAGGACTGAGGGGAGAGACCCTGGATTGGGCTCTGGGCCGCAGAAACCCGGACACCCTGGAAGGATGGATTGACCTGGCCAGCCAAGTGGGCGCGATCGGAAGGCGGCACCCAGGAGGCCCGAGACGCCCGCGAGCACGCGACCCGGCCCCAATCATGCGAGCGGGAGGCTGGCCCGGAGGTCGCCAACCCGGCGGAGGTCGCCAAGTCGAGGCAGCAAATAGACCGCGGAGCGCTTGCTTCACCTGCGGCCAAGAGGGCATCGGGCGGTCGGAATGCCGAGGAGGCCGCCCGCGCGAAGGGAGAAAGAGGTCGGACCACCCCCGGGACACGAAGGCGACCAAGGCCAAGGAGGCGGCGGCTAGAAGGGTTGGCCGGCGCCAGCCAGCCCGGCGCGCGGAGAGCGGATCAGAAGAGTCGGCGGAAAAGCGCCCGATCTGCCGTGGCGCCCGGCGGCAGATCTCACCTTCCCAGGGCGGTGAGTCAGACCTCCCAGTGGAGGAATCCTCACAGTTAAAGTAGCCGTCGCGACCCGCCACCCGGCAAAGAGACCGAGGCTAGTGCCATGCTAGACTGTGGGTGCACCAGATGCTTAATGTCCCCTGGCTTAGCCCAGCTAGGAGTGACCCCCGGGAGTTAGTGGCGGTCCTGTTCGCGCAGCTGGATGGGACCTTCGCCAGCGGGCGCCAGCCACTAGAAAGACCGGGGGGTTAGAGTGCGGATAGGGACCCACAGAGGCGCATCAATTTTGTGATCTCGAGATGGCTAACCAACCCTTAATTCTGGGCAGCCCCTGGTTGGAGGAACACAATCCGAGGATCAACTGGAAGACGGGGAGGTGCGCTTCAGAGATGGGCAGGTTCAGGCTAAGATAGAGTACCCAGGAAGGAGGGGGAGTCCTAATACGGCAGGAGCCGGGCTCGCCCAATTGGCAGGAGTACCGCAGGACTGTGGGAGCTGGCTGAGGTGTTCAGCGAAAGAATGCGACGAGCTGCCACCCTCCCGCGCCATGGACTGTGCCATTAAGATAGAAGAGAGCGACACTCCCCCAAACCCAAGATGTATGCAATGTCGGGCCGGAGAAAAGGGCGCTGAGGAGTTCATAGACAAAAACCTGGCCAGAGGCTTTGTTAGACCCTCGGATAGCCCGCTGGCGGCCCGTGCTCTTCCGCCCCAAGGCGGATGGGAGTCTCGGCTCTGTGTGGACTACCGAGGATAAACACCATCAGCTCGGCGAATCCATTCCCCCTCCCTTGATGTCGAGATCCTGGCCCAGCTGGGAAGGCCAGGCTGTTCACTAAGCTAGACATTGAGGGAGGCATTCTATAGAATCCGGGTCAAGCCAGAGGACTGCTGGAAGACGGCCTTCAACTGTCACTTAGGCCATTTCGAGTTTTTAGTCACCCCTTTCGGCCTAAAGGGGCGCCAAAATCTTCCAACAGTTGATCAGCGAGGCCCTCAGAGACCTGTTGTACAAGGGGGGTCATCGTGTACCTGGGCCGGCGTCTGATCTACACAGAGACCCGTACAGAGCACGTGGCGTTGACCGGGAAGTCCTGAGGAGGCTGAAAGACAATCGGCTATCGCCAAGTTGTCCAAATCACGAGTTCCATCAGACCGGTTGAACTACTTGGGATATCGCATCTCCACACGGGGCATCGCGATGGACCCGGCGAAGGTGCGGCGTGCTGGAATGGGAAGCCCCCGCGCAGCGGAGACAGCTGCAGGGTTCCTGGATTGCGAACTTCTACCGGCAATTCATCCCGAATTTTGCAGAGACTACCTTAGCTAACAGACCTGCTTAAAACTAAGGGGTTGGGAGAAACCAGGAAGACCAAAACCCTAGCGCCAAACTTCAATGGACACCACAGTGTCAAGAGGCGTTCGTGAACCTCAGCGGCAGTTCACCAGCCAGCCCTGTCGATTCACCCGGTGATGAGCAGGCCCTTCAAAGTGCAGTGTGGCGTCCGGCGGCATACGGAGCAGTCCTCCTCAGCCAGATGAAGAAGGCCACTTGAGGCCATGTGCTTATCTCTCCAAGAAGTTCACCCAAAGCGGAAAAAGATGGCACGTATGGGAGAAGGAGTCGTTTGCCATACGGGCGCTCTGGCCCATTGGAGGCACTTCCTGGAGGAACGGGTCCCCTTTCGAAGTTTGGACAGATCGCAAGAACCTGCAGGCCTTGCAGACCCCCAGAGACTGAGCAGCTAAGCAGCTGAGATGGGCCCAGTTCTTTAGCAGATTCAATTTTAAGTTGAAATACATCCGGGCCCGAAAAATGTCGTAGCGGACTCTCTCGCGCATGCCTGAGGCGGACTTCTACTCCCCAGGAGAGATGGGAACCGTATTCTCTAACCCACAACTGGGTTTTTGTCGCGCCACCCGGGCAGCAGTCAAAGCAAAGGCCACCGCCGGAGAGCTGGCAAAGCCTCTCCTGGACCAGATCAAGACAGCGTCCGCACAGGCGAATGGCTGGTCCGGCACCCGGAAGGCCTGGAAGAATGGCGGCATCTGGAGCCAGGGAACCAAGGTTTCGTCCCGAGGCCCTGAGGCACAGGTCCTAGAAATAGGGCACGACACGCTCATGGCAGGACACTTCGGGCTCTCAAAGACGCTGAAGCTACTCGCCCGGCAGTTCTGGTGGCCGAGGATGAGGAGGGCATAAAACAATACATCGCCCGAGTGTGACGTGTGCGCCAGGAATAAAACGAAGGTGGGACGCCCCACGGGCCTATTGCAGCAAGTAGCTGACCCTGCGGAACCATGGAGAAATAGCCATGGATTTCGTAGTGGACCTCCCGGAGCGGGGGGTTCACCGCCATCTGGGCGATAGTGGACCTGTTCTCCAAGCAGGCCCACTTTGTGCCGTTGCGACGACTGCCAGCGGCGCGGAGCTGGCCAAACTCTTTATGCATCATGTATTTCGCCTGCATGGTAGCCCTCGTCGGGTCATAAGTGACCGCGGGCCGCAGTTCGCTGCTAAATTTTGGAAGGCGTTCCTGGCGCCCTGGGGACCCAACGGTGTTGAGTGACATTCCATCCCGAGACAGGCGAACAGCCGAAAGAGTTCAGTGGACGCTCAGCAATATTTGAGGTGCTTCTCTACGTATCAGCAGGACCAGTGGGCCAACCTGTTGGATGTGGCAGAATCCTGCTATAACAACACCGACCACGCGTCCACGGGGGTGTCTCCGTTCCGGGCCGTGGGTGGACGGGACTTCCTGCCCTTCCAGCTATTGATACTTCTGCCTCCTCCTTGCCCCCGAGTCCTGGGGCGCGCGGGTTGCACTGTACTTGCCAGAGATCAAGGACGCTGAGGAAGGCCAGAAGACTACAAAACTCATGCAGATAAAAAGAGGGCCACAGCCAGCCTATGTGGCAGGAGACATGGTATATCTCTCCACTAAGCACCTGCGATCGACCCAGCCCTCCCGCAAGTTTGCGGACAAGTTTGTTGGCCCTCTACGGGTGACTGAAGTGGTCAATCCGGTCACCCTTAGGCTAGACCTTCCCCACACGTGGCGCAAGGTGCACCCGGTGTTCCACGTTAGCCTGTAAAAAGGCAGTAACCCACCGCCAGAGTGGTCTCCACAGGGCGCCCCAGTCCCGATCATGATCGGGGGAACATACACTTTGAGCTTAAGGATATTTTAGACTCTAAAAGGCTTAGGGGCAGACTTCAATACTTTGTGCAGTGGGGAGGGGCTCGGGGGGTTTTGAGCAGGGATTTTGGAGGGAAGGCTTCAGTACGGTTTTTACTGCCTTGGATTAAGGACTCATAAAGCATTTCCTCAATACCCGAGTGAGTGTGATTATTGAGCGGCCTACCAACGCTCACACCCGCTTTCTCATATTAACATGCAAGTGCCCTACCCTTCGACACACTTTAGTGGAGCAATATTCTTTGCAGACCATTCTCCTATTGAGCATCCTGACAATACAAATTACCCTTGGCCTTACTAATGTTGCTGTATTGGCTGATGTTGACAAATAATTCTAAGGACAACAAATGGGTTTATTAGGATTAATTACACCTCTGTCTTCTGCTTTCTTTTCCTACAAAAGCAAATGATCACAAGTAGTGTCTTATTAAGTATTAAGTAGTGTCTTATTAAGTATTAAGACAAGGATCAAACATTTTGTCTTGCATATACAAAATTTCCAGAAATTCCGTCTGTCCAAATTACTTAAAGCTTTTAGAAAAAAAAAATCAACCTGCTGGAAGTGTGTAATAAAGTGGCGTGTGTCATTGCAATTTCATTGTATGTATAATTTTGTGGTTATGATATATTTATCAAATAGGAAATTAGGAAGATCCAAAGTGTGGATTTATATGTTTCTGTTTTTATGTTGTGAGGTACTTTTGGTCCATTTTACCAAAACTATGGAAAATCAGTGTGATGTGGTTTGTGGGTTGGACAATGACTCTGAAGACCACATTTGAAACCCTACTTAGCCATGGATATTCACTGGGGCAAGTCACACTCTTTCAGCTTCAGAGGGCTGTAATGGCAAACTCCATTTCATAAAATCGTGGCAATAATTCCCCGTGATAGGATTGCCTTGTGGTCGCCATAATTTGGAAACAACTCAAAGGGACACAACAACAGCCGCAAGTATAAGTATGCACATAATATGTCTGAAGTCTGAATTCTGGAGAGGGTTGGTCGCTCAGGCTGTTTGTCATCAGTGACATTCTGAGCTTTGGTTTCTATATCCCTTTAAGAGTGGGGCAGGTATACATTTATAATGTGACCCACCGTCCCTAAGAGTAGTATCTGCTGTTTCATAACCTCACAAAGGTTCTCTCTAGGCATTTTCTAGGTCCTGCAGCATAACTCTTTATGGTATTGTTATTCCAAAAGTCCTTCATTTCAATAGGGTTCCCTATTATCCGCTGTCTCACATATCCCTGCAAAGTCCAAGAAAATGGCAACTTGGATACAGGAGTTTTACTGTATTTGTTTGTTGTTAACTTAGAAAGGTGATACACTTTTTTTCTCTTCACACTACTACTGGAGATGCCAATTTATGTATATTTGTGAAAAAGATAGCTTAGAAGAATTATTTCTCATTTTTCATGAGCTTAAATGTATTTTAATGGCTCTGGGTCTGCATGTATGCATACATTTGTGAGATATATATTCTTCATTTCTTCTTCTTTAGGTCAACATTCATAGAAGAGAATACTGTATTTTTTCATTAGGCTTGAAAATCATAGACTGAATGTTTTCTGCAAGTAGTCCATACCACTGCCATGAAAAGTCCCACAGTTAAAGCAAACCTGAGAAACTTAAATTTATTGAAATAATGGCCTCTTTTCATCTAGAAGGAACTGCCATTTAGTGCGGTAAGAAAAAAACATGCATGTGTACGTGTCTTTCAGGAACCACTTAAAAATATCCATTGTTCAAAACAACTAGCACAGTGCTTATTTGTTAGGGCATTTTCTTCTAGTTATAATAATATTCTTCCTTCCCTCTGGAAGTATGGATGTATTTGTTCATAACCATGCAGAAAGCAATCCTGGATTAATGCAGTCAAGAAAGAAAGACATAACAGATACAGTCTTGTTTGTTTGGCAAAGCAGAACATTCCCCTCTGAATGGTAACACCAGTCTGCTATATTTCTTCAGATCTATCAGGGTTCAATGGCTATCCATTTATGCAAAGAAATACAAAAGTATAGCAAATGCAAAAAAAATACAAAGGTATAGCAAATAGAAAGTAATGGAAAAATTATTGATGTGAATCTGGACTTTGGCTTAGATGGACTGATCTCTTTTGAAGCAGATCAAGGACATAACCAATAGTTCATGTACAGTGATATAGAATTAATGCAGGTTTGTCACCCTTTAACTGCCATAGCTCAATACTATGGCAGTTAAGTGGTATCAAATGGTATTAATGCTAAGGGCACATAGTAGTTACAGTTTTAGAAGTTCTTTAGTAGGCTTGTGCAATTTGGCTGGAGAGTGATCTGTTTTTGGTATCCAAATTTTGTTGGGTACCCAGATTTGTTTTATTTTCGGTTATTGGAAAAATCTGTTTTTGGCGAGGCAGCCGAAAGATCAGGGAAGTTCTGGCCCATTGGTGGCAATGGGGAACTTACAAGGTTCCCCTCTCCATTCCTGGGCTCCTTTCCCCCCTTCCATTCAAGAAGACCTGGGTTTGAGGAATGGGGTTAAGGAAGCATCCATGAACTTTGGATGGCATGTTTTCTAAGTTTTTAATTTTAATCTATTTTAACTTTGTTTTAATATGTAGCAATTTTTGAAATGTTTAGGCAATTGTTGTTGAGGCATGACGTGTGTGCCACTATAAGTCACCTTGAGTCCCCCTGTTGGGGTAGGGAAGGGCGGGGTACAAGTATGGCAAATAAATAAATCCTTTTTGGGCTCCTTTTCTTTCTTCCTTTCAAGGGAGCCTGGGTTTGAGGAACAGGGTTAAGGAAGAATGCACTGTGTGCTCCCAAATACAAAGGGAGAAGCAATACCCGGCAGCCATGTGGGACGTTTCTGGTGAAAAAACCATGGGTGTTGAGCCCTTGCCATTATAAGTGTCCAGAGAAGCTGAAAAATCCAAAGGAAAACAGCTAAAATGGATGAGTCTTTAGCCTTCTCTGTTAAATAGTGCTGATGCCTTACAAACTAAAGCTCCCATGATCACATAGCAGTTACAATGGTGTCAAACTACATCCCATGGAACAATGGTTTTCATCCTGCTTTAACCACCACAGCTTCATCCTATGGAATTCTGGAATCTGCAGTTTTGTGAGGCCCTTAGAATTTTTTGCCAGAAAGCTCTAGTACTGTAATCCAGATGAGCGCACTAGCGAAATTCCAAGTCCCTCTTCAAATTACAAAAGATTTTACTGTAGTATTTACCCCAACTAGATTTTCTTCATTTAGTGGTGTTACTGCTTGAATTGAAATTGATTTTATTGGCATTGATGTGCACATGGTAGTCAAGCCTGTGAAGGTGCAAATATTTCATCAGCGGCACAAAGGTTAAACAGAAAACAAATTATTGAATTTTGCCATTTGATCAGTTTAAAAATTTTTGTAAGGTTTTCAGTTATTTCCTGCTTGAAATAGATAGCAAACTCTTCCGACCCTTCCTTTCTGGCATGTTTGATATATCAGGCTCCCCGCCCCAATTAGTCTCTTAGCAAGATAAATATGTATTTGTATGCAAAACTTGAAGTTGTATTTAATTATCTGTGTAGATGCAATACATCAATAAGACTTTAATTAAGAGCTTTTGGATTATCTTTGACCCAATCATTTTTTGGAATGGATTTACATTACAAGTGCATTGTAACACAAGCCTGCTGTTTTGCTGTACTTCTCAATTGTAATTTAAAGTCATTCTCTCCTTAACACTTCCCTGAACCTGGTTATGTTAAAGAACTGGGTAATCTTATCAGACTCTTTTAATATCACTCAGAGTCTCAAAAGACATTTCACCTGAACTAGGCCTTTCTTGAAAGGCTGGCGGTAGGAACACAGGACATCACAGATCCATTCCGCTGGCGTTCTGTTTGCATCATTATGTTTAAAGTGGATGGGCAATTCAGGATGGGAAAAGCAATCTGCCTATAGAACAGTCAGTCTTTTCTAACCTCACCTTCCAGTAGGGATGTAATTCTTCACTAATTTCATTTTCAAAAGAACTTTTAACAATTATCTTCCAAAAAAAAGTAAGTATACAATTTTAGATGACAAGTGGCATAACCTTTGCATACTTTCTGTGCAGAAAATAGCAGTTTTCTGCACAAAAATAGTATTTGGCACAGAAACCATGTGTTATTGCAAGACTTCAAATAATTCCAGCATTGGAAGATTAACACATGGCAACCCTAAAGTGAACCTATCACAGGTTTCTTTGGCAAGATTTATTCAGAGATGGTTTGTCTTTGAGGCTGAAGTGGTAACTTGCCCAGCCTTTAGTTCCTATAGCTGAGTGGTGATATGAATCCTCAAAGACATAGTCTAATGCTCAAAGTGCTACATGCTAGCACTCTTTGAAAGCCTAGTGTGTAAAAATATGTTATTGTTTTCTCAGAAGAAGTCTAAATTATTAAGATTCTTTGTCGGTCCAGGATTTTCTTTGTCAGAATTTCCTGACCATCAAGGAACACGTTTCAACTATTTTTGAAATATTCTTCCCATTGTTGTTCTCCAGATATGTTGGACCAGTGTGGTTATGAATTTGTTAAAGGTTTACTCTGAGCTTTAAAGAAGCTTTCCAAAGTGGTTAACTCTATCTCCAAACCATAGACAGTGCTTCTAACATTTTGGAAAAAGACAGGATGTATCCATGCCACACTGAACTGGAAGCAGGTAGCGTCCATAGCTTTGTTGTAGGTCTTACACTTTACAGAGTTCAAAAATCTACCATGGAGTTATATGGGCACTTTTAAAATCTCAAGAAATGTTGCAGCCAAATTAATGTATGCTCCTTCTTATCTGGCCCTTAAAAAAACTCAAACCAATGCTGAAGTATTACTCTAAATGTCAAGTTCCTGGAAATGCATGCTGTCATGTGGAATGGTCTTCTACTGAGGAAGAAAAAAGTGACATAACAGGACATAATGACTTAATGACATAATGGTGCCCTGAGTCTTGAGTGCTCAAAGAAATTATTTAATGCACAAATAATGTCTTCACAATGAGGAGATTTCTATGGCTTGCCAATAGGTATGTGGAAATAACAATTAGGATTTTTTGACAGAATTTTGTTCTGAGGACACTTTTTGTTTCTTTCCTTTTATGTTTCTTATACATGCCTAATGATGCTATAACTAAGCATAAGCATTTCTTTTTGCTAAAGAAGCAGTGACATACCTTCTCTTATTATTTGATTCAACAATAGTCTGTGCTTTTAAATGAGAAATTCAGTTGCCGATCATGGAAAGAAAAATCGTATTTGAACAACAAAGGATGTGACTGTCAAGTCTGGGTTCATTGTGGTTTGCCCACTTCCTACACAACCTTCCTAGACATAGAAATAGTCAGTAGTTTTATTTCATGTGATGATGACAGAATATATATGACAGGCATGAATGCCCTGGTGGGAAAGCCATTGTTTTTGTTGTCTGCATGTACTGCAAACACACAAAAGACTCAGAGAAAAATGATGTCAGATGTAAGGTTCTTTCTATATATTATGCAGCCCTTTTAAATAATAATAATAATAATGTAATGTAATGTAATTTTATTATTTTAGCAAAGTGTTGCATTATACTATACTCCATGGATGTGTAGAAATAGCAGTGCAAACATCTAGCAGCAATCAATTCCATATGATTATAAAGCAGATTTCCATTATATATATAATGATATCAAAAAGAGCTATTAATGTCTGAATGGTTAATGATGTATACACAAATGGTTTCATTATCAAGCCTTCTTTAACTCAATGGAGTATATCCATTGAGTTAACTAAAATAAACTATTGGATATATTATGTGATAGAAATGAATACACTAACGACCTAGTACAAAACAGGAATAAATTGAGATATTAATGATTACCAAGACCCAGCACCAATTATTAGGACATTTTCTAGATCTCATAAAAACACCTAGGCAAAGTGACATTCTATCCATGTTTAAAGCTACTCTAAATCATCAGCTTGACCCAGGACAGAGCAAGCTGAACAGTGAATGATGAGCAAGTTGTTCACTTGACTCTTGAAAACTGAAATATGTACCTGGATCAGTATGGAAATAGATGGGGAAGGTACATTTTGATGAGTCTCCACAAATGGTTTAAGTTAATGAAATGTTTCAGGGTATGATTTTCACTTTCACAGGGTCCTGTGCCCTACCCCCAAATGTGGAGAATTGACTGTATTCTATTTCAGAAATGTGAGTAAAGTGTGGTCCTGAATATGGATTTTAAGATGGTCTAAATGAGGCCGCATAAGCAACACAATATACAACACAAGAGGCTGAATTTCTTATTACAAAAGATTAATATTTTTAAATAATAACGACAAACTGAAATGAACTAATCTGGGATGTTTGTTTATGAGTTTGGGCAATCCTGCATCTGGTTAACAGAGTTGTGTGCAGATTTCGTTTCCTCCGTTTCTTCCATTTTCTTTGATACCTTCAGTACTTCAGGAGCCCATAACAGTAGAGCCCTTCCAGTTTGAAAACCTGCCTGACAGCAAGCGGGGCTGATCTCAGCTCCTCCTCTGCTTTTGGCATTACAGTTAAAACTTTTATTAATACTCAGCAAGCAAAACAAAACCCTCCAACCCCTGAAAACTACTACCTGTTATCTCTCCTCTTCTAGGAGGTCATCACTCTTCCTTACCTGGAAGTGGAAACCTCTCCTTAAAATACTGTAAGAAGTGTGTGGCACATGCATGCCTGCCTTCAGCACCTCTCCTCTAGAGTAGACAGCTTTAAGAACAAGCCTATTTTAAAGCACGCGCATCAGGCTGCAGCCAAGTGCCTCTCCTCTAGAGTAAGAAACAACTTTGGAGAACTTTGGGACTGTGTGTGTGTGTTATGTAGGCCCAAGAGGAGGAAGGCGCATGTATGCCTGCCTGCAGCCAAGCACCTCTCCTCTAGGTAGGAACAGGTGAAGTCTCCACAAGCGCATACCTTCCTGCAGCTGAGTGCCTCTCCTCTGGAGTAGAAACAGCTTAAATGCTTAAAATGGCAGGAAGGAGAACCGAGCCCTGCCTGCCTCCACTAATAGGTAAATAGAAAATAGATCTCTTGGCACCCCAGTTGAAAATAGATATCTGCCTCTGATTTTGGGAGGCTTCCCAGGTAACAGATCGGGGCTCCACCAAAGCTGGGACACGAAACAGGTCAAGGTTTACAGATTGCAGAAGCCTCCTGCAATAGACTGTATAGCATTGATTCACTCCTCAATTCAAGTTTTATTTTAAATGACTCATAACTATTTGTCACCAAAGAAGTTGGTGTTTAATGTTGTGATTAAATATTAGTGTTGATTTCTAGTGAAAATCAGTCTCATATAAAAGAACCAGCCTGAGCTTCAGACCAAGTTACAAAGCAGCAGGTGGAATAAGCTACCCATCCATCTTTTTTGGAACCATTTCTAATAACATTGCCTAGTTTTAAATCTATTGTCTGACAAGCAAACAATAGCTTCACTGGAATAACTTTACAAAACAGAATTTCAAGCAAAGTCTGGATTGTGTAAGAGTGGATTTGAATAGAAGAATCAAATGGGCTTTTAAAAGACACTGGGAAATTGAGTCTATATAACTAGGTTTTTCCAAATGACCTTATACCACTATAAGTATATTGATATAAAACTCACGGTGAAAATAAAGACTATAGCATAGAACTCTGCGGATAATAGAAATGCATTTTATTTTATGTCCCTTTTAACAGAGAAAAGATGCAACGTTGATTTTCAAGCCTGTGCCTCTTATTTTAGAGGCCAGATGGATTTAACCAAATGCTGGTAGTTATGAAGAACACATTGTGGCACCTTTATCAGAAAACTTTGTGAGCTGTTGTTACCAAGGCTAGTGAATTGACAAGTTCAAATTGGCTGCTCATATTATTGATTTGTAGAAGGAGATGAGACTTACAAATGATATGTATTACCATCAGTGTATTGTGCTGCGAACCACCAAACAACTAGGTCACTAGTCTTCTAAATTTCAGTCACTGCTAATGTGAAGTTTTTAGGACTTTCAGTTCAGGATTACTTGAGAAGAACATTAATAATAATTAAAAAACTTTATTTCTAACCCATCCATCTCCCAAGAGGGACTCGGGCAACACATGGGCCGTGCCGAACAACACATCACAAAATATCAACAACATTGAAAAACAATAAACACAATAAAGCAATAAACACAGTAAAAAATACATCTGTGAAAACACAACAGCACAATTGAATCTAAAACAGAAACGACAGGGCGGGCCACATGAACATATAGGATGTTTAAAAACTTGAAATAACTGGGTATGGTCAAACCCCAAGGGGTCACATAGGGGGAAGGACTTGCAGAAGCAGGGGCATTTAGGGAACCCTGTCTCTGAAGGCCAGGTGGAAGAACCAGGTTTTCAGTTGTTTTTCTGAAGGATTCAATGAGGCATTCCTAATCTCTCCCAGGAGGGAATTCCAAAGATGGGGGGCACAGAGGAGAAGGCTTTCTCCTAGTGCTCCAAGCCAGTTTGCTGAGACTGGCAGGGGGGTGAAAGGAGGGCTGGCCTCCCTGAGAGAAAAGGGATCAGGCTGGTTCATGGGAGGAGAGCTGATCCCTGCAAAGGTAAGGCGGGTCCCAAACCGTTTAGGGCTTTATAGGTAATCACCTGCACCTTGAATTGGGCTCGGAAAAAACGGCAGCCAGTGGAGCTCTTTTAAACAGAGACGACCACTCCTTTAACCTCTGCCCCAGTTATTAATCTGGCAACGGCGTTGAACAAGTTGAAGTTTCCTGGCCGTCTTCAAGGGGAGCCCACGTGAGCGCATTGCAGTAATCCAATCTAGAGGTAACCAAGGCATGGACCACCATGGTCAAGTCAGACTTCACGAGGTATGGTCGCAGTTTGGCGCACAAGTTTTAACTGTGCGAAGGCTCTCCAGCCACTGCCGGCACCTGAGCATCAGCGTCAGCGCTGAATCAGAGAACCCCCAAACTGCAGACCTGTGACTTCAGGGGGTGTAACCCTGTCCAGCACAGGTTGCCACCCAACTCCCCAATCACTGCGACTGACCTGGAGGACCTCTGTCTTATCGGGATTGTTCCTTGTGTTCCTCCTCATCAAACCGTCACGCGGACCAGGCACTGGTCAATATTCGGGGGGCTTCCTTGGAATCTGATGGAAAGAGTAGTGGAGTTAGTGTCATCTCGTAGAGATGGCACTGTACTCCAAACTCCAGATGACCTCCCATTAACCCTGCACAGTATGGTATTGCTTCTGTGGATTTCAGTCCCATAGTGAAATCCCACATATATCAATATGTTTAAGTCAGAAAATTTAGTAAAAAAATTCTCCATTATCTGTGTAGAGTGGCAAAAAGGCAATAATATAATCCATCCCAGGAGAATGCAAGACAGGAACTGATTCCCTCTACTCTTTTCTCTGCCAGTACCCCTTCTGGCCTTTTTAAATGCCTGGTTGGTGAAATGGTGGGGGGCAACCAGGAGCGGCTGGTTCTGAGATGGCATTGACTATTTTTTCCTCTCTGAGGAATGACCCTGATGTATCGACAGGTCATACAAAATCTGTATTTTGGACCTTAAAGTTGCCTTTGACTAAACAGGGTGTGTGAAATGGCACATAATCCATTTGTTTTGTTCTGCTTTCTTTCCCCCAATTTTTCAGGATTCTGAATTATGAATCAAATGCCCCCTCTAATCTCCCAGAATCTTTTCCAAAACAAAAATGGGTTTGCTAAATGGCACGTTCCTCATGTCCTAATTAAGTATGCTGCCCTAAATGCAGTGGAAGAATCAGCCCATGTCAAATTAATGGCCAGTCTGGCTTTGTAACCCTAAAAGAGTAGCCTAGTGGTAGTGGAGAAGATTTAGCCTAGTTAGGGGATTACAGCTTTGGTTTTACATGGAATCAGGTGAACAAATTAAAAAGAAATGGTTTCATAAGAAGAACATTACAGAATTTTTCTGTCATGAAGTTGATGGGAGTCAGGGGGAACATTAGATGAATTCATGAAGAGGATGGTCTCATTGAAATATAATTTCTGTCATATGAAGCCAATGAAATTCATGTCCACATGGCTATACTCTGACAAGGTATTTTATGTATTTAATTTTTATTTACAGTATTTATATTCCACCCTTCTCACCCCAAAAAAGAGACTCAGGGCAGATCACATAACACATATCGGCAAACATTCAATACCGATTATTCAATGACAATACAGATAACAGATAGAGGTATATACAAGGGTTATCCGGAGTAAAGTTACAAGATTTTTAAAAAAATACAAAGAATGAATATATTTTAATAAAACTTACATGAATTGTAGCATAGGTATTAAATTATTTTCTATAATCCTGATTCAGTTCAATAAATTTTGCCATCTGTGGGATGAGTTTTTGAAGCCTCTGTCATAAAATTTCCTTCCATCTTTTTCCAGCCAGTTTGTTATTTTGATTTTCACCTCGTTGGCATTGAAAAGTATTTTTCTGGGTGTTCCTTCAATTTAGTTT
>JARBWK010001084.1:0-21512 GCA_030556195.1 Anolis apletophallus | reverse complement strand
TTTTATGTACTTAGAAGTAATATTTCATTGTTATATTCCAGTGCACTATCTGGCCGCTAAGGACGCTTCTGGGATAAGAATGTGGACCACGCCCCCCGGTCCTGATGAAGCCTCCGGGTGAAACGACCCTGCGCGCCAGCATAAGTCTTACTCGTTGACCACTGGACGTTTCTCCTTGGGATTTTGGATAATCGTGAACTGTGATATTATGATTTTTGGACTTTAAATACGGATTATATTGACTCATTTCCCAATTTGGGAGTCGTTCTGGGACGGCGGCCTTGTTATGATTTTGAGAGGAACTTTCCTCATTTATCTTTCGTCCTCGCTACTTGCATGTAAGCCACTACCCTTTATGTGTTGTTACTTATAAGAATATTGACCATTTGAATATATATATATATATATATATATATATATATGAGTTAATAGTGCTAAGAATAATATATATCAATTTTGCCACACTGGGATTGTGATGTTTTATGTTCTATGCACTTACTATATTGGGTTCCTAGTGCTGCCCTTTTTCCTTTGAGTCTGTTGTACGTGATACAGCCACTTACGCTTCACTTTTATTGCAAGACCAATGTTCTAAAGTCACATCTTAGAGAGACAAACATGCTCTGTATAGGTTGACTACCCCTTATCCGGAGATCCAAAATCCAAAATAATACAAAATGGGTCACATGTTTTACATGGTCACAGGATTCCTCCACCCTGCTTCCCTGGAGGGGCCACTTGACCACTCGACAACTCGATGTGGCAAATTTGCCCATCATTTTGCAGATAAAGTTGCTCAGATATGCTCCAACTTAGACGCCAGCTTTAAAGCAATACCAATTGATTTATCCGAGGCACCTGTCAGTCCGATCTCCTTTGGCTCTCTCAGCAGCTATCGATACCATCGACCATGGTATCCTTCGAGGTTGGCTCTCTGGAATGGGTCTTTGGGGCACTGCTTTGCAATGGCTCCACTCCTTCCTAGAGGACCATTCCCAGATGGCGATGCTGGGGGACACCTGCTCGGACCCTGGCCATTGACCTGTGGGGTCCTGCAAGGTTCTATTCTACCCCCAATGCTCTTTAAGATCTGCATGAAACCTCACTAAATACACCAATAACATAATATAAATTAATAAAGAAAAAAACCTACAGTTCATCTCACCTTACTAAGTTCTTACTCATCTAACTTTAAACTCCTGCTAAAAAACTGAACAATAAATCTCAGTCTGCAAACCATTTCATTGTGTAGTGGAATCATAGAATCATTATTTATGACAGTTATATGTCTGCCCTTCTCACCCCAAAGGGGACTCAGAGCGGCTTACAAGTTATATGTACATACATTATATTATATTATTTGTATAGCACAATATTAGTATTATATATTATATCATACTATACCATTATACTGTAATATTATTAGTAATATTAAATGTAATATCTATATATATAAAGGAACAGTCGTCATGTGAAGACTACCTGAAACAGAGAAACCTTACAACGCAGAAACACAAAACTTGCCAACAGAAATAGGCCTCAAGCAAGGTACGTTTGTAGCAAAGAAACTTTCCCCCCCAAAACCTAAAAGGCCCCCAAAACAACGAGTAAAAATAAAACTACATTTCCCAGCATCCTCCGGGGCTGCCAAAGACTCCCCCAGCCTCTACATTCTGACAACATGATTGGCTGCCAATAAGGGCGGATTTGCATAACTGCTGTACTGGCCAGCCAACATGAACATTCCGTCCAATAACAAACTGTCAGCCAGAGCCTCCTCCCACACTTTCTAATCATAAGACCATGATGGAGATCAACACCATTCAAGGGAGCTCTTCTTCCTTTCCCAAAAGATCTCCAGTGGCTTGGAATTCCACATTAATAAGAGGACCATCCAGCAACAATGGGGTTTGCCAAGGAGGGTGCTCCAGCCCTCTATATGCTGGCTCCAAGGGATGGAGGTCATCACCAAGTACCTTCTGATGCCCAGCGCTGGAAGAGCTTCCTCAGATGGCCTGTCCATGAGGAAAGCCTCATCGGACATCGACCAATGGGTGCAAAAGACACAGAGCAGGACATCTTGAAAAAGAGAGGAGCAGAAAGTAAGCTAGACATGAAGATCTTGAGAAAGGTGGCTAAAAAGGATACGGAAAGGATTTTTTTAACAGTCCCCAACAGACACTGGACGCACCTGTGAAGATAGAGATCCCCTGACAGGACAAGCCCTCCCCAAGCTGACCCGTCCTGGCCATGGTACAAGTCAAACCCGAAGGACTGCAGGCAAAGAGCTGAGGCACAAACATAAAACACCCAATTCACTAACAACAATGCCAACCCTTACATACTCAGACTTTCTCGCATCTCCTAAATAGGGCACAGCAACGCGTGCCGGGTACAGCTAGTAAAATATATAATTATTATATTGTATTATTATTATATTGTATTACATTATAACATTACCAATATTATATCTATGTACTATATTATTAGCAGAGCACAATATTATTAATACATATTACTATATTGTACTATACCAGGGCTGTCCAACTGCCGGCCCTGCAGGTGTTTTGGCCTTCAAATCCCAGAAATCCTAGCCAGTTTACCAGCTGTTAGGATTTCTGGATTTGAAGTCCAAAACACCTGCAGGGCCGGCAGTTGGACAGCCCTGTACTATACCACTATACTGTAATACTAGCCACCCCCCTGCCACATGTTGCTGTAGTCCAGTCTGTGTATATTTGCTTTGTGTGTATATATTTGTGTATATGTGTGTGTGTGTGTGTGTGTGTATACTAGCTGTACCCTGCACGCGTTGCTGTGCCATAGTCTGTGGCTAACCCCTTCTACCCACATGGTGTGTGTGTGTATGTGTATGTGTATTTTGTGTATGTTTGTGTTCTTATGTATATGTGCAGGTATATATGTGTGTTTGTGTGCTTGTCTTCATGTATATGTGTATGTGTGTGTTGATGTGTGTGTGTATATATGTGTATGTGTGTGTGTCTTCATGTATATGTGTATGTGTGTGTTGATGTGTGTGTATATATGTGTGTATGTGTGTTCTTATGTATATGTGGATGTTTATATGTGTGTATGTGTGCATTTCTTTATGTATATGTGTGTGTATGTGTGTGGTGATGTTTGTGTGTATATGTGTGTATGTGTCTGTTGTGTATGTGTGTGTTCTTATGTATATGTGCATTTATGTGTGTATGTGTGCATGTCTTTATGATTATGTGTGTGAGTATGTGTGTGCTGATGTGTGTGTATATATGTGTATAATGTGTATGTTCTTATGTATATGTGCATGTACATATGTGTGTATGTGTATGTGTGCATGTGTGGTGTGTGCTGATGTTTGTGTGTATATGTTTGTGTATGTTTTCTCTCTTTCTCTCTCTTTCTCTCTCTGTCTCTCTTTCTCTCTCTGTCTCTCTTTCTCTGTCTCTCTCTCTCTGTATCTCTGTCTCTCTATATCTCTGTCTTTCTCTCTGTATCTCTGTCTTTCTGTATCTCTGTCTTTCTCTCTGTATCTCTGTCTCTTTTTCTCTTTCTCTCTGTCTCTGTCTCTCTCTCTCTGTGTCTGTCTCTCTCTGTATCTGTCTCTTTTTCTCTTTCTCTGTCTCTCTCTCTCTTTCTGTATCTCTGTCTCTCTTTCTCTCTGTTTCCTCCCCCTCATTTCCTTCCTTCCTCCCTCCTCCCTTCCCCTCCCTGGCCCCTTCCTTACTGATGGCGGCTGCCTTCCCCGGCCGGCAACGTAGCCGGCGAGGAGGACAAATCGGAGGCGGGAGGAGGAGGCAGAGGAGGAGGAAGAACTGGAAGCAGCAGCAGCGCATGCCGCCGCCGCCGCTTCCGGTTCTTCCTCCTCCTCTGCCTCCTCCTTTTTGGATTCGTGGGGTTTTTTTGAATTTTTTATTAGCGCGCATGTGCGGTGTGGGTGTTCCGGGGGTAAGGGTACTGGGAAGTGTAGTTTAGAATGGCTGGAGGGAAGATGGCGTTGGCGGAGCGTGTGAGGGATGTTTGCTGCAGAAGGTAAGGGAAGTTTGTGCGTTTGTTGTGTTGTGTGTGAGTTGGAATGCATGCAACTGGGGTTGTTTGTGAGTAGAGTTGTGTGTGTGTAGTTGGTTTAATGTTGTGTGGGTGTTTTTAGAGTGAATGAATGTGTGAAGGGTAGTTTTGGTGTGCGGGTGCCGTGGCGTGTGTTTTGGTTTTTACAGTGCAGGAAGGAGGCGAGGGGGGCAAATGTGTGGTGGCTGGTATGTATGTGGCGAGGGTGTGTTGAGGGCAGGCTCTGAGTGCGGCGTGCGGTACTGTGGCGAAGTGTGTGGGATCGGGCAGGTGCGGTTTGGCTGGCATGCGCGTGGGAAGGGGGGAGGTTGTGTTGTTTATGTATTGCTTTGGGGTGGTGGGAAGGGGTGAGGGTTTGTTGTGTTTGTGTTGTTTTTGGAGTGTGGAAAGGGGGCGACGGTGTGTTGCAGGCAGGTTTAGAGCGTGGCATGCGCGGCTGTAGAGAAGTGTGTGGGGTCGAGCCGCCGCGCTTTGGCTGCCATGCGCGTGGGAAGGGGGCGAGGTTGTGTTTTTAATGTGTTGGTTTGGGGTCGTGGGAAGGGGCGAGGGTTTGTTGTGTTAGTGTTATTTAGGGATCGTGGAAAGGGGGCGTGGGTATGTTGAGGGCTGACTTTGAGTGCGGCGTGCGCTACTGCGCAGAAGTGTGTGGGTTCGGGCCGCTGCGCTTTGGCTGGCATGTGCGGACATTCCAAACATTCGTGCTGCCTGCTAAGAGGGCGGGATGGTAGTTTCCGTTGGCATTTTTTATGTTGTGTTTGAGGGTGTTGTAAGTTATGTAGGGCCGTTTTTGGAGCCGTATAGGTACCTTGGGAGATGTAGGCACGTGTTGCCGATTGTAGTGCTTCTGTGATGTATAGTTTCTTTGTCTATTTGCCGGGTTGCACGACCTTTCACTTTTTATATATAGATATATAGATCTGTGGTTTTGGTCATGTGTTGTAATGTTTTTTTTATTATTTGGATTTTTAAGTCTCTTTTGCTGTGTTTTTCAGTGTTTTATGTCACTTGTTGGCCTGATAAGTATATTGTGTCCAAATTCGGTGTCAATTCGTCCAGTGGTTTTTGAGTTATGTTAATCCCAAACGAACATTTCATTTTTATGTATATAGATTAGTAATATTACATGTAATACAAAATATATAACTATTATATTGTATTATCAATATTATGTGTGTACAATAAATTTTATTAGCACAGCACAATGTTAGTATTATATATTACTATATTGTACTATACCACTATACTGTAATATTATTATTATTATTACATGTAACATATAGGTGTACAGTATATTTTATTATTACCACAGCATACTATTAGTATTATATATTACTATATTGTACTATACCACTATACTGTAATATTAGTAATATTACATGTAATATAAAATATATATTATATTGTATTATCACTATTATATGTGTGTACAGCATATTTCATTATTAGCACAGCATGCTATTAGTATTATATATTACTATATTGTACAATACCACTATACTGTAAATATTATATGTAATAAAAAATATATATTATATTGTATTATCAATATTATATGTGGGTACAGTATATTTTATTATTTGCACAGCATACCATTACTATATTGTACTATACCACTATAGTGTAATATTATTAGTAATATTACATGTTATATAAAGTATATAATTATTATATTGTATTATTATCAGTATATGTGTGTACACTATATTATTAGCTCAGCACACTAATAGTATTATATATTACTATATTGTTATTATACACACAATCTTACAGTTTTTCAAACCAAGGAGACTACAGACCAGTGTTTTATTGTGATGTTATTATTCGTTTTTGTTTTTGATGCTCTTTGATTGTGTTATGTTTTTAACTTTGTGCTCTTTGGGCTTGTCACTTTGTAAGCCGCCCCGAGTCCCTTAGGGCAGTGTTTCCCAACCACTGTGCCGCGGCCCAATCATCAGGTGGGCCTTGGGAGAAGGAGGCTGCTGCTATGGCTGCTGCTATTGTTATTGTTGTCCCTCTCTCTGCTGTTGTTCCCACGTCTCCTCCCGTCTTTGCCCGAGCCGTCCGCGCCATCCTTCTTCCGAAGGAAAAGCACTGGCGGGGGTGGAGGTCACTTCCTCCTCGCCCCGGCTCGCTCTTTCCCTCGCGCTTGCTCAAGTGTGACATGAGGGGCGGCTCCTCTGTGCAGCCGCACCTTCTCCTCGCTCACTCTCTCTCTCTCTCTCTCTCTCTACCCTGCTGGGAGTTGTAGGCCAAAACATCATGGAGGAGGGGAAAGAGTGGGGACTGTTTTGAGCGCCATCGGCAGAGAGAGGGACAACAATAACACCAGCAGCTATAGCGCACTTGAGCGAGCGTGAGGCAAAGAGCGGGCAGGGGCGAAGAGGAAGCATAGTAGACAGGTGGGTCTACTATGCCAATCCCCTGGAAGAGAAAACTCAGTGAGACCAGCCTAAATCTAGGAAATGGAAGCGTGTTGTTGGAGATTTGCCATATGGATGGGAGCAGAAAACAGATGAAAATGGACAGGTCTACTTTGTTGACCATATAGACAAAAGGATGACATACCCTGACCCGAGGTTAGCATTCACAGTGGATGATAGTGCCAAACAGAAGTATGACACATACACCACTGCGATGGAAATTCTTCAAGGCCTTTGCTGCTTTTCCTTTGGAAGAAGGATGGCGTGGACGGCTCAGGCGAAGATGGGAGGAGGCACGGGACCAACAGCAGGGAGAGGGACAACAAGCGAGGGGAAGGTGCAGCTGTGCAGAGATGTCGGTCCCTCTAATATACTCTTTCTTCCCCCTCCTGCCAAATCCCTCTGCTGCTGCTTGCGGGGGGGAGGAAGGGCCAGCAGAGAGGCTGAGGTGAGCGGAGGGAGGGTCGGAAAGGGGTGGAGTGTCCCCCTCCCCATGAGGCCCGCCCATCATTATTTGAGTCCACAGTGCTCTCTGGATGTAGGTGAACTACAACTCCCAAATCTCAAGGTCTATTTTCCCCAAACTCCATCTGTGTTCACATTTGGGCATATTGAGTATTCATGCCAAGTTTGGTCCTGATTCAACATTGTTTGAGTCCACAGTGCTCTCTGGATATAAGTGAACTACAACTCCAAAACCCAAGATCAATGCCCACCAAACTCTTATAGCATTTTCTCTTGGTTCTGGGAGTTCTGTGTGGGAAGTTTGTGTCTTTCTGCCATTCCTGCCAGGATATCTATGTTGGGTTCATCGAAACAGGCCCAGGTTTCACACTGAGTGTATAAATACATTTTAAAACATATTAACTATGTGTATTACTGTGTTAGAGTGTCATTTTGTGTCATTTTGGTTGGTGGTGTGCCCCAGGATTTTGTAGATGTAAAAAATGTGCCGCAGCTCAAAAAAGGTTGGGAAACACTGCCTTAGGGGAGATGGAAGTGGGGTATAAAAGTAAAGTTGTTATTCTGCATCCTACACAGAACTGACTGGAATAATGCCTAATAGTGATTGCACCGACACTCTGGAACGCCCTTCCCGCGGATATGCGAGCCATCCACAACCTGCTCCCCTTCAGGCGGGCGTGTAAGACCCACCTTTTCCAGCTGGCTTTCCATGTGTAGGTCTCATTACTATGCACCCCCCCTGTTGGAAAGTTGCTTCCCATCCCAGGTCGTTTTAACTGCTGTTGTACACTGTGATGTTTTAATGATGTTTTTATGCTTTGTTTTAACTTGTTGTTTTAACTGTTGTTTTTAGTACTGTGAGCCGCCCCGAGCCTGCTGGGAGTGGCGGCATAGAAGCCGAATGAAATAAATAAATAAATAATACCAAACAAGTATACTAAATATTAAATGTAATGTATTATACGAGGTATATAGGTTTAGCAATGTTATACGGAAGACATGGGATGTAATACAATATTATTCTGCATGGTCACTTCCTGCCACATAAACACTAAAAGGAAACCATATATGGTATCGAAAGAGAACACCGCCCGGCAAAGTCCTATTGACTCACACAAAGTGCAACTGACATAGAAACTTCCTCTCTAACCAGCAATAAATAAGGGAAATGCCCATCCCCTCCATCCAGAGATTTAGGAGTATTTCCCCAGTTTGGAAGATAAGGCAGTTTTGATGTTGAGAGGTTTAATTTTTTGTAATCTGAGTGCAAAATATGCAGGCAGAAATACACAGCCAGGGGAAAAACCTGCTCAGAAAAAACAGCTACACATTGTGTGTGTGTGTGTGCGTGTGTGCTGGTGTTTTGGCCCACAACTCCCAGGCATCCCAGCCAGTTTACCAGCTGTTAGGGACTTCTGGGAGTTGGAGGCCAAAACATCTGGGGACTCACAGGTATTTTTGGGGAGAGACCCCCTCCTCTTCAAAGCCCCCCCCCCTGCTCCAGGGGGAAAGTGGGACTCACCAGGAGAGGGTTTCCCTTTCCCTCCAGCCTTGCACCCAGCAGTGCAGCCCCTTCCCCAAGCAATGCCCCTAAGGGGGCCCCAAGGAAGCTCCCCACCAGCCCCAGCCTGGCCTCCCTACCTCCTCGTGGCTCCTCTCTCCCTGCTTTCAGCCTTCCTGACTCACCAGGGAGAGAAGAGGAAGCAGAAGCAGGAATGATGCCCCTTGCTTGGCTCTGCCCAAGGCCTTCCTGGGCCAATCACTGCCCTGCTGCTCTAGGAACAAGGAGGGGCTCCCTGGCAAGGACCCCAGCCCAGCCCACCAGGATTGTATCAATGGAAATGCAAGGGTGGAAACTCACAGTAGATGCATCTACACCAGGCATGGGCAACCTTCAGCCCTTCAGGTGTTCTGGACTTCAACCCCCACAATGCCTGGCCAGCAATGGTGGGAGTTGAAGTCCAAAACACCTGAAGGGCCAAAGTTTGCCCATGCCTGATCTACACTGTCAAACGAATGCAGCTTGTGTTGCCATGGCCCAATGCTTTGGAATCATGGAATTTGTAGTTTTGAGGGCGAACACCCTAGGGGTCCCCTGCGTTCAAGTGGATCTGGCCTGCAGCAGGGAGTTCCGCAGTTCCTAGATGTTCCAAGTGGGCCAAGCATCGCTGGGAGTGCGTCTACAGTAGCAGATCAATCAGCAATCTCCCCTTCCTTGCTTCCTCCCCCCTTAACTCTAACATTGTAACTAGGCTGTCACAACAGGTTCCCTTTTAGTACTGTAGCACAGTGTTTCCCAACTGCTGTGCCACGGCCGATCATCAGGTGTGCCATGGGAGAAGGAAGAGGCTGCTATGGCTGCTGCTATTGTTATTGTTGTCCCATCCTGCTCCTCAGACTCCGAACGAAAAGCAGCAGCAGCGGCGAAGGCCGCTACCTCCTCACCCCAGTCCGCTCTTTCCCTCGCGCTCGCTCAAATGTGAGGCGAGGGGGTGGCTCCTCTGCGCAGCCACGACTTCCCCTCGCTCGCACGCTCACTCTCTCTCTCTCTACCGCTGGGAGTCATACGCCAAAACATCATGGAGGAGGGGAAAGGACCGGGACTGTTTGAGCGCCGTTAGCCCTGCCCACTTTCCTCGTGCGCACTCCCTCCCTCCCTCCAAGGTAGCCATCCCCACCACCGCCAGGCCCGGATTACCCATAAGGCCACCCTAGGCCATGGCCTAGGGCAGGGGTGGGCAAACTGCGGCCCGGGGGCCGGATGCGGCCCTTTGGCTGATTCTATCCGGCCCGCCTAAGGGCCCCTGGCTTGCCTCCCCTGCCTGGCCTCTGCATAAAAATCTCCAGAGAAGGGGACTATAAGGAAACATTATTTTATTTTAGTGGTTTTTATTATTATTGTAAAATAATTTTATAACAATAATAAAATAATATAATATAATGTTATATGATATTTTATAATTTCAATATATTATGTTTATATATATACTATAATATAATAATTATGATATTAATACTAATAATATATGAATATTTCTTGATATATTAATATGTTAATATTAATGATGTGTAATATACAGTAAATATAGTAAGTGAATAAATAAATAATGTAGATTAGCATGTAGTTCCACCTTTAGGTGCGGCCCTCCATAATATTGTTTGGCTTTCATGTGGCCCCTTGGAAAAAATAGTTGCCCACCCCTGGCCTAGGGGCACAAGCCAAGGGGGGCGCAGTTCACACGGACCAAAGAAAAATGTTGAAACAAAACCGCAACGCAATGACTCTCTTGGGAGAGGGCGGGGGAGAGCGCAGCGAGGGAAAAGGGAATGGCGCACCCCCCCTCACCATCGCCCCTGCCCCCTTGTCAAGAAATGAGGGCACGAGGTGGAGGGAAGCTCCTGGGGTGGGGTTTCCCTCTGCCACCTCCTACTTGCACCCTCCTTCCTTGACTTAAGGGAGGGCGCGCCGCGAGGGCCCGGAGGCTTTCCTTCCTCCTCGGCGCGCCTTGAGTCAAGGAAGGAGGGCGCGAGGTGGTGGAGGGAAGCCCCGCCCCCAGGGGGCGCCGTGAGGAGGCGGCGGCAGAGGGAAGCCCCGCACCTGGGGGGCGGGGCTTCCCTCCTCCTCCTCGCGCCCTCCTTCCTTGACTCAAGGAAGGAGGGCACACCAGAAGGGCCCCAGGGGGCTTCTCTTCCTTCCTCCTCTGCGCGTCCTCCTTCCTTGAGTCAAGGAAAGAGGGCGCAAGGAGGAGGCGGAGGGAAGCCTTATGGGTAATCCGGGCCTGGCGATGGTGGGGATGGCTACCTTAGAGAGAGGGAGTGCGCACGAGGAAAGTGGGCAGGGCCAACGGTGCTCAAAACAGTCCCCGTCCTTTTCCCTCCTCCATGATGTTTTGGCTTACAACTCCCTGCCATAAGAGATATAGGTAAAGGTAAATCTTTCCCCTTGACATGAAGTCCAGTCGTGTCCGACTCTGGGGTGTGGTGCTTATCTCCATTTCAAAGCCGAAGAGCCGGCGTTGTCTGTAGACACCTTGAGTCAAGGAAGGAGGGCGCAAGGAGGAGGCGGAGGGAAGCCCCGCCCCCGGGTGCACAGCGCTGCGAGGAGGGGGGGTGCAGTAGAGGTTGGTTTGAGGGCGTAATTCCAAAGTGTGGCCTAGGGCCCCAAAAGGGGTTAATCCGGGCCTGCCCCCCACCCCTCCTAGAGGGCCAACGGACGCCGCTCGTCGCATGGCCCAACCCTGATTGGGCCTCCAATATATCCTTTCTTCCCCCTCATGCCGAACTCCTGCTGCAGTTGCTTGCGGGGGGAGGAAGAGGAAGGGCCGGCAGAAAGGCTGAGGTGAGCAGAGGGACGGTCGGAAAGGGGTGGAGTGTCCCTCTCCCCATGAGGAAGAGGCCTGCCCATCATTATCTGAGTCCACAGTGCTCTCTGGATGTAGGTGAACTACAACTCCCAAATGTCAAGGTCAATTTCCCCCAAACTCCGTGTTCATAGTTGGGCATATTGAGTATTCATGCCAAGTGTGGTCCAGATCCATCATTGTTTGAGTCCACAGTGCTCTCTGGGTGTGGGTGAACTACAACTTCCAAACTCAAGATCAATTCCCAAGCAAACCCTTTCAGTACTTTCTGTTGGTAATGAGAGTTCAATATGCCAAGTTTGGTTCAATTCCATTGTTGCAAGATTTCAGGATGCTCTTTGATTGTGTGTTAACTATAAATCCCAGAAACTGTAACTCCCAAATGTCAAGGCCTATTTTCCCCAAACTCCATCTGTGTTCACATTTGGGCATATTGAGTATTCATGACAAGTTTGGTCCTGATCCAACATTGTTTGAGTCCACAGTGCTCTCTGGATGTAGGTGAACTACAACTCCAAAACTCAAGGTCAATGCCCACCAAACTCTTATAGCATTTTCTCTTGGTTATGGGAGTTCTTTGTGGGAAGTTTGATTCCATTCCATATTGGTGGAGTTCAGAATGCTCTTTGATTGCGGGTGAACTATAACTCCCAGCAACTACAACTCCTCAATGACAAAATCAAATTTTTGCCTGATGGTCCCTCCTTGGTTTAGTATTTATTTATTTATTTAAAACTTTTATACCCCGGCCTTCTCACCTCCGAAGAGGGACTCTGACCAGCAAACAAGTAGTATTCAATGCTAACATTTAAAATCTAAAAACATCATAAATTTACAATAAAATTTACAATACAATACAATAAATACATTTAAAAAGCCTTTTGCCAAAGTAAAATAAAGTCAAACGTTTTCACCCGCTTCCTAAACGTCAGGAGGGAGGGGGCGGATCTAATTTCATTTGGGAGGGAATTCCACAACCAGGGGGCCACCACAGAAAAGGCCCTGTCCCTAGTCCCCACCAGACGCGCCTGCGAAAGTGGTGGGACTGAGAGCAGGGCCTCTCCAGACGATCTTAGCACAGTATTAGTATGTTTTGTGGCCACATTTGGCAGCAATTTGTCCAGTGGTTTTTGAGTTATGGTAATCCCACAAATGAACATTCTCTCTCTCTCTCTCACTCTCTCTCTCTCTATATATATAATGTATAGCGAGAGAGGGGGGGGGAGCACAACAGCACAGGCAAAAACGCAAACATCACAGGGAAGCATGTCTGTGTAGGAGGGTGAACATTAGGAAGAACTTCCTGACTGTGAGAGCTGTTCCGCAGTGGAACTCTCTGCCTCAGAGTGTGCTTTCGTCTGGCTGCTCTCTTTCCAGCAGGCTTCCCTGAGGACCGGGTGACTGCGATAAAAACTAAACACAGAGAGAGACTGACAGCTGTTGAGCAAGACCTTCATGTGTGTCTTTCTGCCATTCCTGCCAGGATATCTATGTTGTGTTCATCAAAACAGGCCCAGTTTTCACACTGAGTGCATAAATATATTTTAAAACATATTAACTATATGTATTACTGTGTTAGAGTGTCATTTTGTGTCATTTTCGTTGGTGGTCCCAGGATTTTGTAAATGTAAAAAATGTGCCGTGGCTCAAAAAAGGTTGAAAAACACTGACCTAAAGGACAAAACTAAACCAACAGGGGTACATGCAAGTAATATGCTATATTGTACTGAAGTGTATAAAACCGCATTAAACTATGCAAAACGAGGGTTAGAATATCTATCTAATTCCATATATTATTATGTCATACAGTTTAATCACAGCATAAATAGTCCCTTTATATTAATGCATACAAAACAAGTCAGAAGCAATACTTAGCGTGCGAGGAGGTCGATGCAGGTAAAGGGCTGAGAGTCTGTAGTTATATTGGTGGTGCAATATAACTACTCACTCTAAGCACAAACTTTTCAATTTCTGAGCTGCAGGATGCTGCAGGCTTGCCCAGGATGCTCTTACAGCATCCTTGGGAAGCTGAAACTGTGTTCCTTTAAATCGTGGATACTGAAACCCATCGGGCCCCAGTATCCACGAGTCAACGGATCACCTCCATTTTGGTACCATATTTTTCTTAGATTAATTATAACACTAACTGCTATCTCGCTTTTGTTCATTGGGCCTCTCCGCCCAGGGAATAACCTGTTCTTTATCATCAAAGCAATAAAGTTTAAACTGAAGAAAGCTGATTGTCAACCGTGGCTCCTTGGCGCAAAATCTTCAGTTTATTAATCAGGATAAAGGATTAAACACTCTGGGGCAGAGAGTTCCACTGCTTAACGGCTCTCACAGCCAAGAAGTTCTTCCTAATGTTACCATTGTATGTTATATACTGTAACCTAGAGTGCCTTTGTAAGTTGCCCCAAGTCCCTTTGGGGAGATGCTGGCGGGATATAAATAAAGTTTATTAAATTCCCTCATTTCCAGTCCTTTGCATACTAGAGAGATCTATTGGGGGATCTAGAGGGAGCATCTCTATACATTGGCTTAATCTTCCGAGATAACTCCTAGGGGATTGGTATTGGTGACTCTATTCAGTTCATATGAATATATGGTTTCATCCCTAGAGCTGAAATCTTCAGTTCATTCTGCTAATCAGAATAGTGAGGTTTGAATTTAGATACAAGGCATGTGGATATGATGTCTGATGTTAAAATGCCCTTTAACCTTTCCCCAACCTCAGAGCCACAAGCGCTATTGGGTGACAACTCCCATTATTCTGCCTCCACAAACTGGATAACCAGAAGTGATGGGAGTTGTCGTTTTATAACATCTGGGGACCCAAATTAGGTACAAACTAAACCGCACCAGCCACTACATAAAAGAATTACAGTTGGCTCTCTACATCCACGGATTTGCCATCTATTCAACAGCCCTTTGAAGAAGCTAAACTGAATTGGTTAAAAGCATGGATGCATCTCGATAATCAAAGCCTTATAGTTTTTGAAGGAGCCCGTTTAAAATTTGGCTTGTATGCATACCTAATTTATGGAAAAAGCGGCAGAAGAGCCAAACTTTAATAAACACCCAATTAGGAAAATTCTGATGAGAACTTGGAACTAGCCCAACATCGGGTTTTTTGAAACATAGTAAGTTTCCCCTTTTCACTGAAGGCCTTTGCTCACTCTGTACCAGTGTTTCCCAACCAGTGTGCCAGGGCACACTAGTGTGCCGTGAGTGATCATCAGGTATGCCATGGGAAATTGGAACCTCCAATACCCTTACTTATTAAAGGAGCGCTGCTACATCACAGTACGAAATGCACAATTAATCATACATAATCATACACAAAAAACACATTCAAAGTACCCAATTCTGCTGGAGAAAATCAAAGTCTTACATAAGGTAGTTCGGCGCGGTCGCCACAGAGAGCGGAGGAGTTGCAAACCAGGAAGTAGCGAGTTCACAGAGCGCTCCTCTACAGAAAACTCGCGATATTTGATGAAATCACGGAAGTGAGTACAAAAAACAAAGTGTATCCTCACGATGTTATGCAATGTCAGTTCCGGGATCTGCACAATAACAGTCAGTTTGCGGAGAATTTAAAGAAGCAGCACCATAATCATAGCGACAAGGTAGAAAATCACGTAGATAATCACATATATTCAATCCCCCAGAGGCTGAAGATAGATGTGGCAATGGAATCGGAAGCTGGCATGGGCAAACTTGGACCTTCCAGGTGTTTTGCACTCCAACTCCCACCATTCTTAGCAGCCTCAGGCCCTTTTCCTTTTTCCCCCTCAGCCACTTAAGCAGGAAAGGGCTGTTAGGAATGGTGGGAGTTGAAGTCCAAAGCACCCAGAGGGCCAAAGTTTTCCCATGACTGACAGCTGTTCAGCAAGACCTTTGTGTGTGTCTTTCTGCCATTCCTGCAAGGATATCTATGTTGTGTTCATCGAAACAGGCCCAGGTTTCACACTGAGTGTATAAATACATTTTAAAACATATTAACTATATGTATTACTGTGTTAGAGTGTCATTTTGGTTGGTGGTGCACTCCAAGATTTTGTAAATGTAAAAAATGTGCCGCAGCTCAAAAAAGGTTGAAAAACACTGCTCTATACATTTGGATGTTTTCCTCACCATGCATCTTCAGATGACGAGTAACGCTTTCTTTACGGCTGAAAAGCTTTCCGCACTCTGTGCATGGATATGGTTTCTCTCCCGTGTGGCTTCTCTGGTGGCTGGAAAGATGCGCATGTTGACTGAAGCTTTTCCCGCAAGTGGGGCACTTATACGGTTTCTCACCGGTGTGGATTTTTAGGTGAGAGGAAAAACTAGCACTAAAGCGGAAGCTCTTTCCACACTCCAGGCATTTATATGGTTTCTCCCCTGTGTGGCTTCTTTGATGACTACTGAGGTGTCCGCTATGGCTGAAGCTCTCTCCACATTCGTGGCATCTGTACGGCTTCTCCCCTGTGTGGGTTCTTAGGTGTGCAGTAAGGTGTGGCTTTTGGTGGAAGCTCTTTCCACACTCCGGGCAGGTATATGGCCTCTCCCCTGTGTGGGTTCTCTGGTGGACAGTTAGGCTCCTTGATTCCCGGAAGGTCCTTCCACACTCCAGGCATTGATATGGTTTCTCCCCTGTGTGGAGTCTTTCATGTGAACGAAGGTTACTGTGGTAAGGGAAGCTCTTCCCACACTCCAGGCATTTATACGGCTTTTCCCCTGTATGAAGTGGTTGATGTGCTTTCAGATTTCCAGCATCACAGAAACTCTTCCCACACTCTATGCACTGATATGGCTTCTCCCCTGTGTGGATTCTGAGGTGTCTAGAAAGGTGTGGCTTTTGGTAGAAGCTCATTCCACACTCGGGGCAGGTATATGGTCTCTCCCCTGTGTGGGTTCTCTGGTGGACAGTGAGTTTCCCTGATTCCCGGAAGGTCCTTCCACACTGCGGGCATTGATATGGTTTCTCCCCTGTGTGGAGTCTTCGGTGCAAAGTAAGCGCTTGACTCTGACTGAAGCCCTTTCCGCACTCCATACATTTATATGGTTTCTCCCCTGTGTGAACTCTTCGATGTACAGAAAGGATAGTACTCAAATGGAAGCTCTTTCCACACACTTCACATTTAAATGGTTTTTCCCCTGTATGTATCATTTGATGTCTAGTAAGACGTCCTCTACTGTTGAAACCCTTACCACATTCCATGCATTTAAATGGTTTCTCCCCTGTTTGGGTTCTTTGGTGAGAGGAAAGAGTTTGAATGATATTGTTTTCAAACTCCATTGATATTGTTTTCAAACTGCCCAACAGTGCTTGAAAGGGTGTTGAGGGTTTTCCTACACAGGAAACGCGTTCTGTTTTTCTCACCGTCTTGGATCAGATATTCATGGACATCAGAGAAATAGAGGGAGGTCTCATCCTGCTTCCTGACTTATTTTCTTCTTGATCCACGTTTATTCCCAACAGTCTTTATTCCTGCTTCATCCGTGCTTCCTTCCAGTAGATTCTTCCCTGCCTGGGGAGAAAAAAAAATCAATTATTAAACATGTTCTATTTGCGGGCAGGAAGCCAGCCTGGTATAGGTATTGTAGTGGCCTTGTGACTGGGCTTGAATCTCCACTCGGCCATGAAACCCACTAAGTGATCTTGGGCAAGTCGGACTCTCTGTCTCAGAGGAAGGTAACAAGTCTTGCTTAGAAGGCCTACTGATACAAACAATCAAAAGGAACAATGAATAAATCTAGTCTGTGTTACCGTATGAGCACAACAGAAAGCCACTAAGGTATATGAAAATACACTCAATAATGGAATATAATATCAAATATATTTGTCAGTATACTATATATAGAAAGAGTAATTTTTTAAGCATAAGAGTCTAACAGAGGGCGTTCCACACAAAGCGTCCTACACAATGTACGTTCTACACAAGTTCATTCAACACATGTAAGTACAACACAATCGCAGCTTCACAAAAGTTCCACTCAGTGACAATGGTACTCACTGTCCCCGCATACAGAAATAGTTCAAGGTAAGAGGTCCAAATGGAAAACAAATAGTATTTCTGTCCTCAAAAGAGGCACTTGTATATCCCAAGGTAAGTCGGGAGCCTGGAAGTAAACAATGCTGAGATCTCTCGATGTTACAAACACGCCAAGCCGCGGAAGCCAAGTGGTGGTGCAGGAAAACTTTTGCGACAGTCGGGCGCTTTGGAGTGCGGAGGCCAAGCGGCAGCTCAGGAAAACTTTTGCGTGAGTTGGGCGCTTTGGAGTGCGGAAGAAAATGTTACTAGTAGCCGGGGTGCGTTATAAAGGAGATGTGCATAGCAACGCCGTGGAGCTTTTTGCGGCATATGAAGTCTGTAGAATGCAGGGCAATATAGCCTGTAAATTGCCAAAATAATGCCGAATAGCTTCTGCTCTGGGTGGAAAGCCATTTGGACCCTCTTACCTTGAACTATTTCTGTATGTGGGAACAGTGAGTACCATTGCCACTGAGTGGAACTTTTGTGAAGCTGCGATTGTGTTGTACTTACATGTGTTGAATGAACTTGTGTAGAACGTATATTGTGTAGGACGCTTTGTGTGGAACGCCCTGTTAGACTCTTACGCTTAAATAATTACTCTTTCTATATATATTACTAGCTGTACCCGGCACGCGTTGCTGTGCCCTTTTTAGGTGATGCGAGAAAGTCCAATCATCCACGGTGTGCCCTCCTCTAAACTGCAGTTGGATGGAGTGTGGGTCATGGGGGGCATGGTGTGCCTAGTTGGGTCTTTATTGGTCTTGGTTCTGGGCCACAGTGGTCTGTGGGGAATGATGGGTTTTGAAGTACTACAAATCCCATTTTCCATGGTGGTACTTCAAGTCCCACCATGCATGGTCGGGGCTCTGTGTGCCAAGGTAGGTTACTGTAAATTCAAGCCATACACAATGTCCCATGAGCTGAGGCCTAGTTAGGAACAGCAAGTTAATGAAGCCTTACTGTCAATTCAGGCCATACACAATGTCCAATGAGCTGAGGCCTAGTCGGAGAATCAAGTTAATGAAGTCTTACTGTCAATTCAGAGCGTAAACAGCTTCCCAGTAAGTGAGGGCTAGTTAGGGAAATCAAGTTAATGAAGTCTTACTGTCAATTTAGAGCGTAAACAGCTTCCCAGTAAGTGAGGGCTAGTTAGGGCAATTTTGGGCGTGGTCTGTGATTTTTTTGGGGTGTAAATTTTCGGTTGGAAGTGATTTGGGTGTTTGTGTTGGGGATTGGCTCAGGCCTTTTCCTTATTCTGTTTTGGCAGTTTATTATGGATCGGAATTTTCATGTTGGTTGGCCAGTGCAGCAGTTATGCAAATCCGCCCTTATTGGCAGCCAATCATGTTGTTCAGAATGTAGAGGCTGGGTGAGTCGTTGGCTGCCCCGGAGGATGCTGGTAAATGTAGTTTTAGTTTTACTCGTTTTGGGGGCCTTTTAGGTTATGGGGGGGAAGTTTCTTTGCTACAAACGTACCTTGCTTGAGGCCTATTTCTGTTGGCAAGTATGTTTCTGCGTTGTATGGTTTCTTTGTTTGAGGTATACATGACATGACGTGAACCCATTTATATAATAGATACTGACAAATATATTTGATATTATATTCCGTTATTGAGTATATTTTCATATACCTGAGTGGCTTTCTGTTGTGCTCAAGTAGTTTAAATAGAAAGCGATAAGAGGCCACTGTCTGGAAGTGTGAGCAGCCTTGAGCCTTTCCCTCTCTTGGTCTGGCCTTGTTCCCTGGCAAAGGACCAGGGAGGGGGCCCCACCCCACACACATCCCCACAGAAGACACACAGAGGCATCCCCCAGGCCCCCCTCCCCCAGAGGAAAGAGGGCTCGGACCCCAACACACTCCCTCTGCCTCTTACCTCCTCCTCTCCTGCTCCTTCTGCCCAAAGGCCTCCTCTTCCTTCCTCAGAGAGAGAGAGAGGCCCTCCTGGCCCCGCCTCTGGGAGTGACGTCTCAAGGAGCACGTGGGACCCGCCCTCCTTCGTGACGTTACCCTGCCCCTCCCTCCCGCCCTCCCTGAAAGAGTCCCAAGGGGCGGGGGAGGGAGACCCGGCACGAGCCCTCCCTCCCGGTGGCCGGCCAGCCCCTGATGGAAGGCCCCGCCTCCGCTCCACAGCCGCAGCCTAGGCCCCTCCCCCCTTGGGCTCTCCCCCTGTGTTGCTTGGCGTGGAGACAAGGAGCAAGGACAGGAAAGGCGCCCAGAGGAAGAGAGGTGCCGTGCTCCTTTGTGGGATTCCACGTCACTCCAAAACCACTGGGCGAATTGGCACCACGTTTGGGCACAAGCCCCCTACCGACCCCAGGAGTGGCCGTCACGACGGAAATGGAGTTTGCCACTTGGGAGTTGTAGTTGCTGGGATTTATAGTTCACCTACAACCAAGAGCATTCTGAACTCCAGCAATGATGGAATTGAACCAAAGGTGGCACACAGGACTCCCACGAGCAACACAAAACACTAGAAGGGTTTGGAGGGCCTTGAGTTTGGGAGTTGTAGTTGGCCTACATCCAGACTCAAACAATGATGGAACTGGACCAAACTTGGCATGAATATTCCCTATGCCCAAATATGAACACGGATGGGGTTTGGGGGGAATAGACCTTGGCATTTGGGAGTTGTAGTTGCTGGGATGTATAGTTCACCTACAACCAATAGCATTCTGAACCCCACCAATGATGGAATTGAACCAAAGGTGGCACACAGGACTCCCACGACCAACAGAAAACACTAGAAGGGTTTGGAGGGTTGACCTTGAGTTGGGGAGTTGTAGTTGGCCTACATCCAGACTCAAACAATGAGGGAACTGGACCAAACTTGGCATGAATATTCCCTATGCCCAAATATGAACACGGATGGGGTTTGGGGGGAATAGACCTTGGCATTTGGGAGTTGTAGTTACTGGGATGCATAGTTCACCTACAACCAATAGCATTCTGAACCCCACCAATGATGGAATTGAACCAAAGGTGGCACACAGGACTCCCACGACCAACACAAAACACTAGAAGGGTTTGGAGGGCCTTGACCTTGAGTTGGGGAGTTGTAGTTGGCCTACATCCAGACTCAAACAATGATGGAACTGGACCAAACTTGGCATGAATATTCCCTATGCCCAAATATGAACACGGATGGGGTTTGGGGGGAATAGACCTTGGCATTTGGGAGTTGTAGTTGCTGGGATGCATAGTTCACCTACAACCAATAGCATTCTGAACCCCACCAATGATGGAATTGAACCAAAGGTGGCACACAGGACTCCCACGACCAACAGAAAACACTAGAAGGGTTTGGAGGGCATTGACCTTGAGTTGGGGAGTTGTAGTTGGCCTACATCCAGACTCAAACAATGATGGAACTGGACCAAACTTGGCATGAATATTCCCTATGCCCAAATATGAACACGGATGGGGTTTGGGGGGAATAGACCTTGGCATTTGGGAGTTGTAGTTGCTGGGATGCATAGTTCACCTACAACCAATAGCATTCTGAACCCCACCAATGATGGAATTGAACCAAAGGTGGCACACAGGACTCCCGACCAACACAAAACACTAGAAGGGTTTGGAGGGCATTGACCTTGAGTTGGGGAGTTGTAGTTGGCCTACATCCAGACTCAAACAATGAGGAACTGGACCAAACTTGGCATGAATATTCCCTATGCCCAAATATGAACACGGATGGGGTTTGGGGGGAATAGACCTTGGCATTTGGGAGTTGTAGTTGCTGGGATGCATAGTTCACCTACAACCAATAGCATTCTGAACCCCACCAATGATGGAATTGAACCAAAGGTGGCACACAGGACTCCCACGACCAACACAAAACACTAGAAGGGTTTGGAGGGCATTGACCTTGAGTTGGGGAGTTGTAGTTGGCCTACATCCAGACTCAAACAATGAGGGAACTGGACCAAACTTGGCATGAATATTCCCTATGCCCAAATATGAACACGGATGGGGTTTGGGGGGAATAGACCTTGGCATTTGGGAGTTGTAGTTACTGGGATGCATAGTTCACCTACAACCAATAGCATTCTGAACCCCACCAATGATGGAATTGAACCAAAGGTGGCACGCAGAGGACTCCCACGACCCACAGAAAACACTAGAAGGGTTTGATGGGCACTGACTTTGACTTTGGGAGTTGTAGTTGGCCTACAGACCC
>JARBWK010001083.1:0-21532 GCA_030556195.1 Anolis apletophallus | reverse complement strand
CCCCCACGAGGATTGTGCAAATGGGACTATATGGTGGTGCCGGAAGCCTACATAGCATACCCCCCTCCCCATCACTCCTTTCCCGGACCTTCCTCTCCCTCTAACTCCCCCTTTTTTTCAACCCTCCCACCCCACTACCCGAGCCCAACCCCAGTCCCCTCCCTTTCTCTCCTCTGTTCCTACTGTCCTATACCTGCAATTGTTCCCCCACTTTTAATGTTTATGAGAAAACCCAATAAATATATTTCAAAAAAAAAAAGGTGTTATACCTTCAATAAACTTCGTGAGATCGAGTTGCTGTCCACGCATGGTCTTTACAAGGGTTGGAGCGTTATCATTACAGAATGCCAGAATTCCATTACTGCCTATCGTAGAAGGATCTACTGAGGGCTTGTGATGCCATCCGCAATGTCGAAACCCTTTACAGGAGTAGAATGGGTGAGTCCCGAGGAGTTCTGGAGGGATGCGGATGAAGACGGGGCCGTGGCGGGGGTGATATTCCCTGTTTGGGATTGGCGGACAGGAAGATGGAGCATCCCATCCCCATGGGGAGAGGATGGCTTCGGAGATGACTGCCTACAAGCCCTGCGGACCGTATGGGAAGGAGAGGATGAAAGTTGGCTTGTCCCAGCCTTCCTGGAAGGAGAGTGATGAGGGAAGAGCCCAGGAAGTGCCCAGAGAAGCGGTTGGAAGTGCCTCCGTTCAGGTGGGCTGTCGAGGGGCTAGAGTGGAACCCAGAGAAGCGGTTGGAGTTGCCTCTACGTTCAGGTGGGATCCCGTGGGGCCCAGGAGGGGCCGCCCAGAGAAGCAGATTGCCAGGGGTCTGTTCAGGTGGGCTATGAAGCCGGAGGGACCAGAGAAGATCCCAGAAGAGTTGGGGCTCGAGTGGGGTCTCAGGTGGACCCGGTGCTGGCTCAAGGTGGACCGGGCTGCAGCGAAGAAGGTGCTGTGCAGTCCTCTGTTTGGAACAGAAGTGAGCTGGTCCAGGAGTTGCAACGATGCTATTGTATGCTGCAGGAGATAAAGAAAGCCTTTTATTGCGGGCGGCATGACGTGGGCCTACTCCGCCGAGGAAGAGGGGCGTTATGATGATGCTTTTGAGGAAGACAGCTTTGCCCTGGAGAGGGAGGCCCAGTCGGTTGTCTTGGAACCCGAGCTTCCTGGGAGAGAAGCGGCAGAGGAAAGCGAAGATGTTTTGGCTACAGAAAAGAAGCTCTTTGGCCATGATTGTGTGCCTGGAAACTGTGTGGAGAAGGTTTTGCAGCTTCCAAGGAGTGAAGGAGGGCACCCAGGAGAGCAAGTAGCCTTGGAAACCAGCAAAGATAAGCTGCGTATGGTGGTAGTTGAGGAGATAAATCAGCAACTCCCTTCCAGCAGTGTGAGAGCTCTTCAGTCGGAAAGCGAAACTGTTTTAACTTCAGAGGCTGCCTTACCGGAGAGAAATGAATCCGAGTGGGTGGCTGAAGCCGTTGAAGAGTGTCCTGCAGAAATGGAAGTGGAGGGGAAGAAAGAGGAAAAGGGGGAGCTACCAGATCCCTTTCTGCAAACCGTTGGTGTTTCTATGGCCTGGTCTGCTGCCTTGTTATTCTTGTGTTTTGAGGATGGTCGGAGAGGTGTGCCTGCAGAGGAAATGCCCTTGGGAGAAGAGCGAGAGAGTGCTGTGGCTTTACCGGTTGAAATGCCAATCGAGTGGGTTGCTGAAGCAGATGTTCCCCTCAAGGAGCTGTGTACCATTGGGAAGGAAGCTGCTGGGAGTCCCCAGTTGTTGGAGGCTTTTCCTGCGGAGATGGTGAGCGAGGAGAACCCGATGGGCTTCAGTCATAACGAGGTTCTATGTTCGAGAGATTTGCTGTTTGGGCCCTATCCAGCCAACGTGAAGGAGAAGTTGGGGCTTCTGCTGAGCTGTGAAGTGTTGGCGAGGTCCGTGATTGCAGTGCCGACCGGGGTGTTGAGTTCAAGATTGAATTTCTTGCCTATTGATCCACCCCTGCTGTTGATCCTGGTGGAGGCGAGCTGTCATTCGGGGGGAGGGAATTTATTTGGGGCTGATTCGGAGAAGGAGATGGCTGAACTGTGGGAGCAAACCCTTGCTGAGTTGAGGGGCAGATTTGAGAATATGCTGAACCTGAGCTCTCCGAAAGTTGAACTGTGTTCCAGCATTTTGGGTATGGCTGAGTTGACTTTGGGGGGTGGCAGGGTGATTGAAATGTATATGCTCTGCCTGATTATGTTTTCGTGGGGAAAGAAAGTGCTCTGGGAGTCAGATGTGACTTGAAAGGAATCCCATGTGTAATGAACGCTGGGATTCTCTGTAAGGACGACGCGTAGGCAGCAACTCGATCCCACAAGATTTATTCCAGGTCTCATGCTCTTGAAGCCAGAATTGGCTTCACCAGGAACAAACATAACTTATATACTAACCACACCCCCATCACCTGTCCATCATCTCAAAGACCAACCCCCCTGGCTTGCAATGCCCAACAGAGATTGCATCATATCCCCTTTGACCCAGTTTCACAATGTCCAGTGGATATTTCCTCATATCCTCCCTGAGTCAGCAATGTTCATGCCGGGGCTTCTCACGTTGGTGTGGTGTGGCCCAAGGCCCATTTCCAGCTCTGTGCGTCTTCAAGGCCACACCTGTTCAGGATTATTTCTGTTGGAAGGGTCTAAGATAAGAGCACTCTTTGCTCTAATCGACAGATCCTTACAAAATACTCTCCTCCCTCCCCCCTGTGAGAAAGAGGACCCAAGAATACCATTCAACTTTAACATCCAAATCCTATTCTAACACTGACTCTATAATAGGCAGCCATCTCAACCACTCTCAAACAATCAAACATTCCCTTCTCACAAATGTCCAGCTTGTTCAAGGCCAAACCCTATCTTCGGCTACCAACTAAATCTAAACAACTTCCTCCCTCCACTGCCACAGCAGGAGGTACTAACCCGCAAACTACAATTCCCATGTAACTACTGACCACTACAAATCCTAACAATACATTGCGCAAGGACAAATCAACTGCGCATCCTTATGGTATAAATCAAAACCACACAATCAAACTTCCAAACCCCATAACTCCCAAAACCTTCCACTGCAAAAGCAGGAGGTACCAGGTACAAAGCTACACAACCATATTCATCCTATTAGACTATACATTAATCCCGACTCAACAACAAACTGCCCCTGGAACGCAGGTAGAAGCATCTGCGTCTAGGTATCCCGCACACATCCACTCCGGAACCCATACAATCCTCAACCAACTCTCTCCTGGCAGACTCAACAGGAGATAACATCATTCCCAACTAAACTAGCCCTGAAGCTAATCCTCTAACCAAGTCACTTCACGTGGGAACACAAAGCGACCTGCATCCACACAACTCTACCGGCTTACAACCAATTTTAACTATCTCCCCGCAAAACCAGGAGACCCCAACAAACTACAACCCCTACAAACTGCACAGGACCAATTCAACTGTGTCAAGCAACCATACAAAAGAAACCCACTATCCTTGCCACCTTGGCAAAAGGCACTTGGGAAAACTACAATCCCCTCTACTGCAATGGCAGGAGGTATCACCCAAACCACAATCTTCTATACAATCAAATACAAAATGAACCACTATCCTTGCCACCTTGGCAAAAGGCACTTGGGAAAACTACAATCCCCTCTATCAATCTACCCCTCTTGGCACTCAGCCACGAGGCACAAGAAAACTATAAATCACTAACACCCCCAGCATCCCATGACGCAGGAACAAAACACCTATATCAAATTACACACACCATCAAAGCTAAATCTATTATGCTCTAATTCTAATCTGGGGAACAACAATTACAACAAAACCTGACCTCCTGGCAAACTCAACAGGAGACCACCCCTCAACTTAACCAATTCTAACGCCAAAATAACCTTCCTGCCGCAATTAGCACCTACCAATTTTAAGGCTACATTGCTCCGAATCCAGCCCTCCTTCCTCCTCAACAAGAAGCTCTTACTAAACTATAATTCATCACACAACAAACAGCATCCACATGCACCCTAAAGCTATCACACCATCCTATAACCCCTTGATCCATGAACAAACTAATACATCTCCTCACATGGCAAGAGGAACCTGGAAAACTATAACTCTCTATTCATAATTAACATCTGCCTAATCTAACTAAGTCATCACTCACGTGGGAAAAGAAACATCCACTCTGAGCGACATATACACAAATCTAACTCTTATTCCACCTAACACTAAAGAAAAGAAAGTATTATTATTATTTATTATTTATTGAGGCTTCTTCGCCGCCGACTCCCGGGGGCTCGCGGCGGCTCACAGAGCCAGTGGCACAACGCCAAAGGGTTAAAAACATAAAGCAGTTAAAACACAGTTAAAACAATAAAATACAGTATACCAATTAAACAGCAGCAAATATCACAGCCCAGAGAGTGTAGACGAGGCCTACTCGCCGAAAGCCTGCCTGAACAGATGAGTCTTACAGGCCCGTCTGTTTGGCAGCGGGACTCTCAGGGCTCTGGCTTTCGGCCGGGAGGGCGTTCCATAGCGTGGGAGCTATAACAGAGAACCCTCCGGCGGGTCGATGTTAGATGTGCCGACTTTGCAGATGGTACCACCAACAGGTTGGCCTCTTCGGACCGAAGTGATCTCGTTGGGCAGTATGGAGTGAGACGGTCCCTCAGATACGCTGGCCCCAGGCCGTGGATGGCCTTGAAGGTAAGAACCAGCACTTTGAAGGCGACCCGGTGCTCGATAGGCAGCCAGTGCAGATCCTGCAAGATTGGTGTTATACGGCAACCTGCTGGTGCCCCAGACAGGAGCCGGGCGGCAGTGTTCTGCACCAGCTTGAGCTTCCAGATCGACGACATAGGCAGGCCAACGTAGAGCGCGTTACAGTAATCTAGCCTTGAGATGACCGTGGCTTGGATCACCGTGGCTAGGTCGCTCCGGGAGAGGTAGGGGCCAGCCTCCTTGCCTGGCGGAGATGGATGGAAAAGCAGCCTTGCTGGCCATGGAGACCTGGGTCTCCATGGTCAGCTGGGAGTCCAAATGGACACCCAGGCTCTTCACGGACGGCGCTGGATGCAGCGCCGCACCGTCCAGGGTCGGAAGCCGGGCACCCACCTCGCCCGGGCCGCCCAGCCACAAGATCTCCGTCTTCGCCGGATTCACCATCAACCTACTGGCTCGCAGCCATCCAGTAACGGCTTTGAGGCAATGCTGGAAATTATCGGGGACGGATCCCGACCTGCCCTCCATCCTCAGAATGAGCTGGGTGTCATCGGCGTACTGATGGCAGACCAGCCCATAACGCCGCACCAGCTGTGCAAGCGGCTGCATGTAAATGTTAAATAATAGAGGGGAGAGACTAGCCCCGAGGAACCCCACACACTAATGGGGAGCCCCCGGAGACCACCCTGCCCCTCCTCACACGCTGAGACCGCTGGCGGAGGAAGGAGGACAGCCATTTAAGGACAGTCCCCCTCACTCCGGCCATGGCCAGGCGGTGGATCAAAAGATTGTGGTCGACCGTGTCAAACGCTGCCGTGAGGTCCAATAACACGAGCAGCGCAGACCCGCCTTGGTCAAGCTGGCAGCGGAGTTGGTCTGTGATGGAGACCAGGACCGTCTCCGTCCCATGCCCCGAACGGAAGCCGGACTGGAAGGGGTCTAGCCATGTTGTATCATCTAAGAAGGACTGCAGCTGCTCCATTACTGCCCTCTCAACTACCTTGCCCAGGTATGGAAGGTTCGACACTGGGCGGTAGTTGGAGGGAACCGCGGGGTCCAATGATGGTTTCTTCAGTAATGGAGCTACCACCGCCTCTTTTAAGCACTCTGGAAAGACTCCTTGCTCAAGGGAGCTGTTTATGACATTCAACAGAGGCCCACGTAACCCCTCCAGGCAAGATCTAACAAGCCAGGAGGGGCACGGGTCGAGGGAGCAGGTGGTAGGGCGAGCCGCAGTCACTATCTTATCAACAGCATCTGCGTCCAGTGGCCGAAACCGGTCGATTGTGGGCCCGGCGGAGGGCCACGGAGTCTCAAGCTCTCTTACTGTATCAACTGTGGCCGGAAGGTCCCGGCGGAGGCTCAGCACCTTGTCTGCAAAGAAGCTCTGGAAAACACCGGCAGTAAGGGCCTGATCGCTATTTTTTGGGACGGTAGGGACCGTCGTCAGAGATCGAATTACCTTAAACAATTGGGCTGGGCGTGAGCTGGCAGACGCTATCAGGGCAGAGAAGTATTCTTTTTTGGCTGCCTTGACAGCCTGCTCATAAGTTTCTTTAAATAACTTATAAGCTGATATTGAGGCTCCGTCACAGAGTTTCCGCCACCCGCGCTCTAGCCGTCTCCTCTCCCGCTTCATAGCCCTGAAGTACCCCTCAATTAGCACATGAAACAAAACTCTTCTCTCAATCCTCTGCCAAAGGACAAAAGCCTGAGCAAAACACCTCTAAACATAATAAAACATACACTTACAAAGATTCATTATTTAAACAGTGAAACTCTAATGCACATTTCTAAGCATCCTTGCAACACATGTATCTAGCCTAAACCCCAGTTCTTGAATGCATATTGGGAACATCTTACATACATGAAAATAACCATATTAACCCCCCAAACTGCATAACACACATGAATACTGCTTCAAAAAACATCAACTTATACATTTCTAAAATCCCTCAATGTGCAAACCTTAAAGGTCCCATACAAATATTAATTAAACACATAACGTTAAACATTTCAATGTCATACAATCCAGTCATGATTCTGACCCAACTAACATTCTGACCCAACTGCATATGAGGTTCCCCTTAGGTTACATCTGATTCCCAAAACACCTTCTCTCCCCAAGAAAACATCATCAGGCAGGGCATATACATTTCTCTCTCCATGCCAACCCCCAAGTTCAAACCCAACTCGGCTATTACCAAAACACCGGAATATAGTTCAATTGCTGGAAGGCCCAAGTTCAGCATGTTGCCAAGTCCACTCCTCAACTCAGCAAGGGCACTCTCCCATAGTTCAGCCATCTTCTTTGCCCAAAGTTCAGTCATCAACACTCTGGCCAAACCGTTTTCAAAGGTTCCCATTAACCACCCCATCCCAAGTGACATAATTTGTTTGGTCCTAAAAGGACCCTTCTGGAATAGCTCTGCCATTTCTGGAACAACTTCTCCTCCCGAACTCAGGATCTTACTGCATTCCGAAATGAAGACATCTCTTCCTTCTGTTTCCATCAGCACGGCCGGCTCCTTCTCTTCAGGGAGCCCACAAACTTGATGGGAATTCCCACTCACGTCTTCCCGGCATAAGCACCACAAAGCAACAGACCAGGCAAGTGTGCTTGAAACACTTCGAAGGAAGGGATCAAACTTCTCCGGCTGAGAAACCTTCCACACACTTTCCAATCCGAGAGACATTCCAGCCTTATCTCTCTGCAACTTCGGCTCCATAGCAACCTTGGCAGGCTTATCGGGTTTTCCTTCTGGCAAAGGCTGGGCCTCTTCCTGAAGCCTCTTCCTACTTTTTGTGATCCGCCCCGAGCCTGCTGGGAGGAGCGGAATATAAAACTGAATAATAAATAAATTAAATAAATAAATAAGCACTGCTGGCTCTTTTGCAATATATCCTTTACAAAGGGGCCTCCCTTCCGCAGCAATCTTATCTTCCAAGCACAGAGATAGTAACATTGCAGTCCAGGCAATCGAAATCCCCACACTTTGAATAAAGGCATCTGCCAGGGCCGACAGCAAACTAGGGGACAAACTCTCCAGCCCCATTTTTTCAGGACACTGTTCAACTGCTTCAGCCATCCACTCGGCAGTTGCCGGTAAAACAGCCTCTGCAGCCAAAACAGGCCCACTTCTTACCCCTTCACGGCAGGCTAGGACATCAAAAGACAGGCATTCCCCCGCCGCTTCTTTCCCAGGAAGCTCGTTCTCCAAGACAACCGACTGAGCCTCTCTCTCCAGAGCACCGGTGTCTTCCCCCAAAGCGTCCTCAAAACGCCCCTCATCTTCAGCTGGGAGACATGAAATCATTCTCTCATACTGGCGAGCTTTCTCCTCCAAAGCCCCCATTCTCTTTAGAAGTATACTCACTTCATGCCGTCCATCATAAAAGGCTTTCTTTAATTCTTGCCACTCCTGGACCAACTCGTCCCATACGGAAGACTGGGCTCTCCCCTGCCCAGTCTCTTCAGCCTTCAAGCTGCACCTCATCACCTCTACTCCTGATGGTGATTCAGGTTTCGTGGCCTCGCTGCCACACTCCGCCAGGTCCACCTGAGCTGGGGCACTCTTCCCCGCAGCTTCTCTGGTCCTGCTCCACTTCGCTGGGTCCACCTGAGCTGGGGCACTCTTCCCCCGCAGCTTCTCGGGTCCCGCGCACAACTGGATCCACCTGAGCCGGCGTGTCCTTCCGCACAGCGTCTCTGGTTCCTCCAGCCATCCGGACATCCATCTGAAGGGGGCCTCGCTGCCCCCTTCCCCTGGATTCATAGCCCACCTGAACAGACTTCTGGCAGTCTCCTTCTCCATCTTGGGCATTTCTCACATCACTCTCCTTCCAGGAAGGCTGGGACTTCTTGGGCCTTTCCTCGTCCCTCCTTCTCACACGGTCCGCAGAATTTGTAGGCAGTCATCTCAGAAGCCTCCACCTCTCCTCCTAAGGAAGGTATGCTCCATCCACCCGTCTTCCAAATCCAAACGGGGAGTACTCCTACTTTCCCGGCCCCGTCTTCATCCGCATCCTCCCAAAACTCTTCGGGACTCACCCATTCCACTTCTGTAAAGGGTTTCAACCTTGCGGATGGCATCCCAAAACAAGACAAGCCCTCTGCAGATTTCTCCATGATAGGCTTATAAAATTCTGGCTTTCTGTAATGAACGCTGGGATTCTCTGTAAGGACGACGCGTAGGCAGCAACTCGATCCCACAAGATTTATTCCAGGTCTCATGCTCTTGAAGCCAGAATTGGCTTCACCAGGAACAAACATAACTTATATACTAACCACACCCCATCACCTGTCCATCATCTCAAAGACCAACCCCCCTGGCTTGCAATGCCCAACAGAGATTGCATCATATCCCCTTTGACCCAGTTTCACAATGTCCAGTGGATATTTCCTCATATCCTCCCTGAGTCAGCAATGTTCATGCCGGGGCTTCTCACGTTGGTGTGGTGTGGCCCAAGGCCCATTTCCAGCTCTGTGCGTCTTCAAGGCCACACCTGTTCAGGATTATTTCTGTTGGAAGGGTCTAAGATAAGAGCACTCTTTGCTCTAATCGACAGATCCTTACACCATCCTTAGTTAATGCAGGAATTAACAGTGCAGGACTGGGATTGTATGACGTTGGGATTTTGTATGTCCAAGACTATTTTGTTTATATAATATAGAGTCAGGTGTCTAATGTATTTCTAAGTATGTTTCTGATTTATAGGGATTGTGTAAATTGTAGATTTAAATATGTAGCTGTTTAATCCATGTTTGTACAATGTATTTACATGCTTAGGCAGTTTATCATTGGAGAAAGTGTAATGGGGGGTTTGTGAACTTCATATATTGCATTGTGTTACAACCCTGTCTTTAAATGTGTTAGTTGGGGATATATATTGTCTTATATAAATTGCATTTATTGTTAGACATGTTAGAATTGCCTCTATGTAGTTAAGGATGATAGTTTTCATGTGCAGATGAGGTTAAGGGGAGATATGTGTCACATGGATTGATGACTTGTTGGATATGGAGGGAAGCTAGTATTTAGGAGTTTGTGGGAATGCTCTGGTAAGAAGATAGGCTACAGAGTCAGTTTAGAAATGATATTATCTCCTGTTGAATTTGCCAGGAGAAGAGGTGATTTGGGATATAGTATAAGTTGAGATGTGTTCGTGTTGGTTATACGCAGATGGCTATGCCTGCGTTCCAGTGTGGGAGTGCTCCGTTGGGAGGATAGATTTTAGGGTCAGTTTAGAAGTTATGGTGTTGTTAGTACCTTGTGGTTATAGTGGTGGCGTATGATAGATTATATAGCGGTTGATGGCTGTATGGAGAGTTGTAGTTTGATTAGTGCCTCCTGCCATCGCAGTAGAGGGAGTTGTAGTTTTCCTAGGCGCTTTTCCCCAAGTGAGGGGGGTGTAGTGGTTTGTTCAGAGGAATAGAGTACTAGGATGGCGTGTTGGAATTGAAATGGACGTGTGGATGTATGTGATGGCTAGGTAGCTTAGATAGCTGTGTTTTGTTGCATGAGAGATTGGTATGTGCCTTTTGCCAAGGTGGCAAGGGTATTGGATTTCTTTGGTATGGTTAGCTTGACACAGTTAAGTTAGTCCTGTGCAGCTTGTGGATGAGGTCGGAATTGTGTGGAGATTTAGATTGAGTTATGAGGCTTGGAATCTTGATTGTGTGATTTTAGGTTTTCCTGGGAAGATTCGCAGTTGATTTATTCCTGTGCAATGAGTTGTCAGTTGGGATGTGTTTTGGCTGTTTAGGGAATTGTAGTTTTGTACTTGGTACCTCCTGCTTTTGCAGTGGAAGGTTTTGGGAGTTATGAGGCTTGGATTCTTGATTGTGTAAGAACATAAGAACATAAGAAGAGCCATGCTGAATCGGGCCTCAGCCCATCTAGTCCAGCATTCTGTGTCACACAGTGGCCCACTAGTTGTACACAGGGATCTCTAGCAGAAAGGAGGGCAGGAAATTTTGGGTTTTCCTGGAAAGAAGCGCAGTTGATTTAGTCCTGTGTGATGAGTTGTCAGTTTGGTTAGCTAAGAGAGTTTAATAGGTTTTGTAGTGGTTGCTGGTTATATAGGGAAGCGTAGTTTTGTGGGTGTACCTCCTGCTATTGCAGTAGAGGGATGAGGTTGTTTAGAGATTTTGATAGTGGCAAGAGAGAAGTGTAGAGGAAGGTTGGTTTAGGTATTGTTATTGGAGTTCCTTTGTGAGAGGTTATGGAGTCTTGGGAATTAGATTGTGGTAGAAGGTAGTGAAATTCACTTTGGCTTGTGAGAAAGTGTTTGGTGATCGGTAGTGGAAGGCTACATGAGTGTGCACTGTGAGATTAAGGTGCACAAGGCCCACATGTTTGGGAAGCTGAGTGTGGGAGCCGAGTGTGTCCTGGTTGATGGTGATTATGAATATATAGTTTAGCCCAAAGGGTGTTCAAATGGAGGTTTGGAGTTTTGGACCATGCAGTTGTAGAATGAGGGGCATGGTAGTAGAAGGGTAGCATGTGAAGAGTACTGAGAGATGATTAAGGATAGAAATTGGCCTTGAACAAGCTAAGCGTTTGTGATAAGAGGAATGTCTGATTATCTGAGTGTGTAGGAGTTCAGAGTGGTGTGTGGAGAGTAGCTTTGTCCCAGTGTGTGTTCAACTGGAGTAAGGCTGAGGTGGGCTCACTTCGCCTTGTGAGTTATAGAGCTGGTTGTGACTTTGGTGGGTGCTGGGATAGAATCTAGATGATAGGAGTAGGATAGCGTTTTTGAGTCCTCTTTTCCCACAGGGGAGGGGAGAAGCATTCTGTCAGGATCATGAAATCTGAGCTGGTGTTGCTCTGATTTCCTGACCTGCCTGCATTTGTTCTGGTCTCTTGACTCTGCTCACCAGATAAGATATCTCCAGGTGTTGGCCTTGGACATGAGAAGCACCGACATGAACATTGCTAACTCAGGAAGGATATGAGGAAATATCCACTGGACATTGAGGCTACTGGGTCAAAGGGGATATGATGCAACCTCTGCTGGGCATTGCATGTCAGGGGGGTTGGGCCTTTGGGATGATGGACAGGTGATGGGGGTGTGTTTGGTATATAAGCTGTGTTTGTTCCTGTGATGCCAATTCTGGCCTCAAAGGTGTTATACCTTCAATAAACTTCGTGAGATCGAGTTGCTGTCCATGCATGGTCTTTACAAGGGTTGGAGCGTTATCATTACACTCATGTCATTGTATTGATACTTCTGTCTTGTCGGCATGTGGCTCTTGGAGAGCTTCGGTGAGCCCCCCAAGTCCCTTTGGGGAGGTGGGGGGGGGGAGCACACAAACAGACCATCTGTGTGTGTGCTCCACCACCCCTACCACCAGCACCTGGTGGTGATGATTACATCCGGAATGGACTTCTGCCATGCACTCTACGTGGGGCTGCCTTCGAAGGTGGTTTGGAAACTGCAAAGGCCGGCTGCCATTTTATTCATTTATTTACTTACTTTGTTTTTATAGATGCTTAAGATCAAGATGCTTAAGATCATCCGGAGAGGCCCTGCTCTCGGCCCCGCCTTCTTCGCAGGCGCGCCTGGCGGGGGCGAGAGACAGGGCCTTCGCAGTGGTGGCTCCTCGGCTTTGGAACTCCCTTCCTAGTGACATCAGATCGGCCCCCTCCCTCCTGCCATTTCGTAAGAAAGTCAAGACTTGGCTCTTCGAGCAAGCGTTCGCAGACGAACTTTAATCGAGATCAAGGATTGCTATGACGACGAAACGGAAACCCATTTTAAGATTGTGGAGCCGAGATTTGCGTTTTGTAGCTTTTAACTGTTCATTGTATATGTTTCTATAGGCCTGTTTTTATCTTGTGACGTATGGCATGTGGGCACTTGTTGCCGCTTGTTCACCGCCTCGAGTGCCTTCGGGCTGAGAGAGAGAGAGAGAGGCCGGATAGAAGCAGGGCACACAAATAAATAAATATACAAATAAATAAATAAATAAATAAGATTATGCCGCAATCCTCAGCCCGCGGGCGACTCAAAGCGGTTTTCAGTCACAAAAATTCCATGCTCAACATGGAATTAACATCTACATGCAGCCGCTTGCACAGCTGGTGCGGAGTTTTGGGCTTGAGTGTCATCAGTACGCCGATGACACTCAGCTCATTCTGAGGATGGAGGGCAGGCCCGGATCCGTCCCCCATAATTTCCAACGGTGCCTCGAGGCCGTTACTGGATGGCTGTGAGCCAGTAGGTTGAGGGTGAATCCAGCGAAGAGGGAGATCTTGTGGCTGGGCCGTCCGGGTGATAGGGATGTCCAGCTTCCGACCCTGGACGGTGTGGCGCTATGCCCATCGTCCTTAGTAAAGAGCCTGGGAGTCCACTTGGACTCCCAGCTGACCATGGAGGCCCAGGTCTCTATGGCCAGCAAGTCCGCCTTTTTCCATCTCAGACAGGCGAGGCGGCTGGCCCCCTATCTATCCCGGAACGACCTGGCCACGGTGATCCAAGCCACGGTCATCTCGAGACTGGACTACTGCAACGCACTCTACGTTGGCCTTCCTCTGTCAGTGACCCGGAAGCTCAGGCTGGTGCAGAATTCTGCCGCCCGGCTCCTGTCTGGAACCCCAGCAGGTAGTCACATAACACCTGCCTTGCAGGACCTGCGCTGGCTGCCAATCGAGCACCGGATCACCTTCCAAGTGTTGGTTCTCACCTTCAAGGCCTTACACGGCTTGGGGCCAGCGTGCCTGAGGGACCGTCTCTCCCCTTATTGCCCAATGAGATCACTGCGGTCAGAGGGAGCCTATCTCTTAGACGTCCCCTCGGCGAGGCTCGTGCGCTTGACCTCAACCCGCAGGAGGGCGTTCTCTGTCATCGCGCCCACACTGTGGAACGCCCTCCCGGCAGAAACACGCGCGATCCAGGACTCGCTTGCATTCAGACGGGCCTGCAAGACCCATCTTTTCCGCCAGGCGTTCGACCTGTAGGTCTTGCTTGTGCAGCCTCGTGTTTTTAAGTGTTATCTGTGGTAGCGTGTTGCATCACAGTTTTAATGATTTTATGGAGTGTATTTTTTTTAGCTAATTTGTTGTTGTTTTAATCATTGCCATTGTTTTTATTGTGCCTTGTTTGGCTCCTGTGAGCCGCCCCGAGCCCTCCCGGGAGTGGCGGCATAGAAGCACGCTTAATAAATACATAAATAAATAAATAAGTAAATAAACATCATTAAAACGATTAAAACGGTGGCATAAATAGACAAACATTACAGAATCGGTAAAATATAACCCATTAGCGTCTCTTGGTTAAAATTCATGATCCGGTTTCATCCTCCAGTCCTTCCGGATTCCTCTCTGTGTTACACGGCCTCTTCGGGCGCCGGCTCAAGCAACCCGGTTGTGACCTCCCTCCGGAATGCGGACAAGGGAGGGGCCGACCCCATGTCTCTCGGAAGGGCAGTCCATATGTATTCATTTATTTATTGTTCGTATTTATATACCGCTCCATTCCCTTAGGCTCGGGGCGCTTTACATAGAGATCAAACAGGCAATAACCATAAAATGGCTATACATTAAAACACTATAAGCGACCCAATTTATCACAAGACAGCCAAGTAAGGCCATTGAGGTTACACGCCTGCCGGAACAACGTCATCGTTTCTCAGGCTCTTCTGAATGCAGGTGTTTCTGCCAGAGCCCCGAAGGGCGCTCTCCATCCACCGTGTTGGAGCTACAATAGAGAGCGCTCTTTGCCTCGTAGAGGACAGGGGGTCAGTTCTGACCGAAGGAACCTCTAGAAGGTTTTGATCTCCAGACCGTAGTGACCTCTGGGGAGAGTATGGGGAGAGAGGGTCCCTCAGGTACACAGGCCCCAGGCCATGTCTGGCCTTAATACCAACACTTTGAACATCATCCGGTACTCATATTTCTAAGATGACTGCAGACGGATGTGAGAGCTGGACCAGAAGGAAGACTGAGCGAAGGAAGAGAGGTGCTTTTAAATGGTGGTGTTGGAGGAAAGTTCTGAGAGTGCCTTGGACCGCGAGAAGATCAACAGTCCACCCTCCAGGAAAGAGAGCGGCTGCTCATTGGAGGGAAGGAGATGAGACCCTTGGAGTTCTCCTGGACCCTCTGCGGTCAAGGGAGGCCCAAATCTCCGCTGTCAGCAGAGGGGCGTTTGTCCATCTTTGTCGGGCTAGGAGGCTGGCCCCTTACTTGTCTCGGCACGACTTGGCCACGGTGATCCAAGCTACGGTCATCTCAAGGCTAGACTACTGTAACACTCTACATTGGCCTGCCTCTGTCGGTGACCCGGAAACTCAAGCTGGTGCAGAACGCCGCAGCTCGGTTGCTCGCACCAATTCTACGGGAACTGTACTGGCTCCCTATTGAGTACCGGACCACCTTCCAAGTGCTAGTCTTGACTTTCAAGGCCTTGTATGGTCCGGGGCCAGTGTGTGAGGATGCTCCAATACTCCGTAAGGATCACACGCAGGCGGTTCACGATCCAACAAGATTTATTGCAGGTACAACACCCATAAAGTCAAAGCAGTGAACCGTCACCCAAACACACCTTATATACCCCATTCCCCCTCCCTCCTTTCCCTTGCAATGTCCAGGATAGGTTGCATCATGTCCTGCTGACTCAGCGATCCCACAGTCCGGAGGATATTACGTCATATCCTGACTGAGTCAGCATATCCACCGTCAGTGTCCAATGTCTGGTAGGGGTTGCGTCACGTCCGACCTGACTCAGCACCGCTCTCAAAGGATTACCTCACCCCAGGGAATTCCCCAAGGTCCGGCGTCAAAGTGGGTCAAGGCAGACTGGGAGTCTGAGCCTCCTCAAGGCTAAGATCTCCCAGCTCTGACAGAATGGCTTCCTCCACCTCCCCCTCCTCCCCCTGCAGGAAGAAGAGAGGGTTCAATCCTTCGGCGGAAGGGGACTCACATAGCGCTTTAACAAACTACAATGGAATGTAGGGTGAATCTTGTTCATCCCTTTTGGTAGAACTAATCTATAAGAGACCTTATTCACCACCTGGGCTACCCTAAAAGGACCAATATCCCTTGGGCTTAGTTTCCGGGAAGGCAACCCCAATTTAATATTCTGAGTGGATAACCAGACTAAGTCTCCTTCCTGGTACTCCTCCCCTTCCTGCCTCCGCCGGTCCCCAAACCTCTTATAGGAACTCTGCGCCTTCCTTAACGCCTCGGTCACTTCCTTCCACTCCTCTTGGGCTCGCACTCTCCACTCCTTCCCCCCTTCCTCCGGAGGTAAAAAAGGTTGAGGCAAAGGAACTACGTCCTGCCCATAGACCACAGAAAATGGGGTTTTCCCTGTCGAGGAATGAACCGATCCATTATATGCCATCTCTGCACATGGCAATAAGTCCACCCAATTGTTCTGCTCCCTATTACTAAAAATGCGCAAGTAGCTACCCAGAGACTTCTGCGTTCTTACCACGCCCCCATTACAGCAAGGGTGATAAGCAGTAGTAAGCCGTCTCTCTGCTCCTAAACTCTCCAAAAACTTCTCCCAAAACCGTGCAGTGAATTGTACTCCCCGATCACTGATAACCTGCTCAGGACATCCATGTACTCTATATATATGGTGAATGTACAACTCCGCCAACCTCTCAGGCAAACCCTTCAGAGGAATAAAATGAGCCTGTTTGGAGAACAGATCCAACTGTAAGGCCACTCCAACACGCCCAAGAATCGCACAGAGTCTTCCGGTCAATCCAATGAGTTTTATTCGAGGTTCAGTACTTCTAAAGCAAAAGCACTTCCACTTCACCCCGCCCCACCTTATATACAAACACCCGTGGCTCGCAATGTCCGGTTAAGGTTTCATCATTTCCCCATGACTCAGCGACACCCAGTGATGCCCATAGCGTCCCCAAAGTCATATCAGGTCAGCCTCGCGTCATCTTCCGCTGACTCAGCATATTGTCCCACAGAGCCATGTCACTTCCCATGATTCGGCACCCTCCCGGGTGATTACGTCATCCCCGAGAGACGGCAGGGCATTCATTCATGTCAAACTCGGAGTTCCCTTAGCCTCACTCAGGCTAAGAACCTCGAGTTCTGACATAAGGGCCTCCTCCATCTCGTCCTCCTCCCCCTGCAGAAAACAGAATACACTCAATCTTTGGGCATTACCGGATGTATATATATTTTTTAAGAGGCTGCAATGAAACGTGGGGTGGATCTTGCCCATCCCCTTCGGCAAAATCAATCGGTAGGATACTTTATTCACCCTTTGAGCCACCCTAAAGGGCCCCAGATATTTCGGACCTAACTTTTTGGAGGGCAGATTCAATTTTATATTCTGCGTGGATAGCCACACTAAACCACCTTCCTGATAATCATCATTCTCCTGCCTCTTCCGATCTCCATATTTCTTATACCTCCCTTGGGCCTTCCTCAAAGCCTCCACCACTTCCTTCCATTCCACTTTCGCCCTAACACTCCATTCCTCCGAATCCAACTCTCCTCACGCCCAGGCAAATGGGGCAAAGGCAACACTTCCTGCCCATACACGATCAAAACGCGTCCTCCCTGTAGACGAATGCACAGAACTGTTATACGCCATTTCCGCATAAGGCAGCAAATCTACCCAGTCATTCTGCTGCCTATTCGTATAAATCCTCAAATAACTGCCTAATGACTTTTGCGCACGTGCCACGCCGCCATTACAGCAAGGGTGATATGCAGATGTCAAACTCCGATCCGCCCCTAAAACATCTAAAAACGCTTCCCAAAATCGCGCTGTAAACTGGACTCCCCGGTCACTGAGCACTTGCTCCGGGCAACCATGCAACCGATAAACGTGCTGAATATATAACTTGGTCAACCTTTCCGCCGAAGGCAATCGTGTCAAAGGAATAAAATGCGCTTGCTTTGAAAATAAATCCAACACCGTCCAGATGTACCTATACCCTCGACTCACAGGCAATTCTCCAACAAAATCAGTACTTACATGTGTCCAGGGCCTGGTCGGAGTAGCAACAGTTTGTATCAACCCCTGCGGCCTGGCCGTAGGGGCCTTACCTCTTGCGCATGCATCACAACTCTGTACATAATTCCTTACATCTCCCCTAATCCCTGGCCACCAATATCGACTCCATGAGGCTAGAAGAGTCTTAGCCAAGCCCCAATGCCCGGCAGTCTTATGGTCATGGCCCAATTCCAACACTCTCTTCCTTAATCCCTGGGGTACATACAGCCTGGTCTTGAAAAACCATATCCCATTTACATTCTGGCATTCCTCCTCATGCCTTTGCAACCACTCATCCTTTGAATAAAACCCCTGCAATACAGACGACCACTGCTTCACCTTCACCTCATCCTCCTTCTTCATCTCCTTAACCTGAGACCGGGTTTGCACCTCCAAACCCCACTGCGTCCTAGTGAATACATCCTCCAAACTGGAAGGGGGATTAGCCCCCATAGCAGGATACCTAGACAGGGCATCCGCCACCACATTCTGCTTTCCTCTTATGTGCTTAAAAGTAAAATTAAACCTGGAGAAAAACTGAGCCCACCTCACTAACTTAGGAGACAACTTCTGAGGATTCCTCAAGTACTGCAGATTCCTATGATCTGTTAACACCTCAAACGGATGAACAGCCCCCTCCAAAAAATGCCTCCACATCTGTAAAGCGCAGCGTACCGCATACGCTTCTTTTTCCCACACGGGCCAATTCCTTTCTTGTTCACCAAATTTCTTTGAAAAATAAGCGCATGGCCTCAGTCCGCCTTGGGCGTCACGCTGCAACAACGCCCCTCCGTAAGCCCAAGCAGACGCATCGCACTGCACCACGAAAGGCTTTTCCAAATCCGGATGCATTAGCAACGGTTCAGTGGTAAAAGCTTCCTTCAACCTGGCAAATGCTGACTGGCACCTCTCTGTCCACATCAACCTAGCCCCAGGCGACTTCACCTTCCTAGTGTAACGACTCTTCAATACTCGATAAGGATCACGCGTAGATTGTAGCACGGTCCAACACGATTTTATTGTAGGTACGACACATGTGAAGCAAAAGCACCGTCCCGCCACCCAAACACACCTTATATACCCCGAGCCCCTCCCCATTGCCCATGCAATGTCCAAGCCGGGTTGCACCATGTCCGGTGATTCAGCATATCCCATAGTCCAAAGGGATGTGACCTCATGGCCCCATGAGTCAGCGTTATGAGTCCAATTGTCCAATGTCCAGGCTCGGAGGAGTTACCTCACTTCCCTCCAGAGCCACACACACATCTGGAAGTTACGTCACTCCCACTTGACTCAACACCGGCTCTATGCAGCTGGAGCCAAGGTCATCAAATAACTGGGGCAAAGGTCGGTGCAATTTCATGGCAGATTGGCAGCCTGAACTTCTCCTAAGCTCAGGTCTCCCAATCCTGACATAACGGTCTCCTCCACCACGTCCTCCCCCTAGAAGATAAAATACATTCAATCTGGAGGAGGAAAAGGGCCCACATATCTCTTTAAAAGACTACAGTGGAAGGTGGGATGAACCTTCCCTAAACTCTTGGGCAGCAGGAGGGTATATGAAACTTTGTTTACTGCATTCTTAATCCTAAATGGCCCAATGTACTTCGGACTCAATTTCTTCGATGGATAGCCTAATTTCAGATTCTGTGTAGACAGCCATACCAAGTCCCCCTCACTATACTCCTCCCCTTCCTGCCTCTTCCGGTCTCCAAACAACTTGTAGGAACGCTGTGCTTTTCCCAAAGCTGCCGCCACCTCTTTCCACTCCTCTTGGGCTCGCATCCTCCATTCCACTTTCTCCCCCCCCCCCCCAACTCTAACAGCTGGGGCAAAGGAGCCACCAAAGGAGCCAGTGATGGAAACCATTATTAAAGAAAAAATTACTAAGCACATAGAAGAACAGGCATTGCTGAAGGAAAATCAACATGGTTTCTGCAAAGGCAAATCATGTCTTACTAACTTGATAGAATTCTTTGAGGTGTAAATAAACACATAGATAAAGGGGACCCAGTCGATATTGTTTACCTTGACTTTCAAAAGGCTTTTGACAAAGTCCTCACCAAAGGCTCCTAAATAAGCTCTTCAGCCATGGAATCAGGGGACAGGTCTTGTCCTGGATTGGAACCTGGCTAAACTGTAGGAAACAAAGGGTGGTAATAAACGGACACTTCTCTGGGTGGAAAGAGGTGAGAAGTGGCGTGCCCCAAGGTTCAGTTTTGGGTCCGTTACTTTTTAATTTATTCATTAATGACCTGGATGTAGGAGTAAATTGTGAGGTAGCAAAGTTTGCAGACGACACTAAATTGTTCAGGGTAGTTAAAAATGAAACTGATTGTAAAGAGCTCCAGAAAGATCTCTCGAAATTGAGTGAATGGGCAACAAAGTGGCAAATGCATTTTAACCTAAACAAGTGTAAAGTCATGCACATCGGGGCAAAGAACCCCAACTACACCTACAAATTGATGGGGTCAAAGCTTTCCGAGACAAACCAGGAAAGGGATCTTGGGGTTTTGGTGGACAGCTCAATGAAGATGTCAACCCAGTGCGCAGCAGCAGTGAAAAAAGCAAATTCTATGCTTGGCATGATCAGGAAGGGAATCGAAAATAGGTCGTCAAATGTTGTATTGCCTCTCTACAAATCTATGGTGAGGCCACATCTGGAGTACTGTGTACAATTCTGGTCACCGCACCTCAAGAAGGATATAACGGAACTGGAAAAGGTACAGAAAAGGGCAACAAGAATGATCCAAGGGATGGAGCAGCTCCCTTACGAAACCAGGTTGCAACGCCTTGGTCTTTTCAGCCTTGAAAGACGGCGTTTAAGAGGTGACTTGATCGAAGTGTATAAAATCATGCATGGGATAGAAAAGGTGAAGAGAGAAAAAATATTTTCTCTGTCACACAACACTAGGACTAGGGGGCACTCCCTGAAGCTCCAAGGTAGGAAAGTTAGGACTAATAAAGGGAAATATTTCTTCACCCAGAGAAAGGGTCATTGGGTTATGGAACTCACTTCCAGAGGAGGTTGTGACAGCGGTCAGCCTGGACAGCTTCAAGGCAGGATTAGACAGATTCATGGATACCAAGGGAATCAGTAGCTACTGAAATGGACATCCAAGTGCCACCTCTGTGTTGATGGAGGCAGGCAGGATTTCCCCGGGTACTGGTTGTGGGGGGTCGGGAGCAGGTGAGGGTTCTGCCCTCCTTTCTGCTAGAGATCCCTGTGTACAACTAGTGGGCCACTGTGTGACACAGAATGCTGGACTAGATGGGCTGAGGCCCGATTCAGCATGGCTCTTCTTATGTTCTTATGTTCTTATGTTCCTGCCCATAGACCACCTCGAAAGGGGACCTTCCAGTGGAAGAGTGTACCGAACTGTTATAGGCCACCTCACCATAAGGCAACAGATCGGACCAATTATTCTGTTCCTTATTGCTAAAAATACGCAAATAAGACCCCAATGATTTCTGAGCCCTTTCTACGCCGCCATTGCAACAAGGATGATAAGAAGTCGTCAGACGTCTCTGAGCCCCCAACACCTCCAAGAACCGCTCCCAAAATTGGGCAGTAAACTGGACTCCCGATCACTCAAAACCTGCTCCGGGCACCCATGCAAACGGTACACATGCTGTACATATAATTCAGCCAGCCTTTCCGCACTAGGCAACCCCTTCAACGGAATAAAATGGGCCTGCTTAGAGAACATATCTAGCACAGTCCAAATGTACTTGTAACCCCGGCTTGAGGGCAACTCCCCCACAAAATCTGTACTGACATGCGTCCACGGCCTCACAGGAGTAACCACCACTT
>JARBWK010001082.1:0-21533 GCA_030556195.1 Anolis apletophallus | reverse complement strand
GCCGTGTTCAATTTGCCTGAACACGTGACATTGAGCAACTACTCTGCCTTGATCCGACCACACCTGGAATAATACTGGGTCCAGTTCTGGGCAACACCATTGAAGGGAGATGATGACAAACTGGAATTTCTTCAGAGGAGGGGGCCTGAAACGATCAATGGTCTGGAGCACAAGCCCTATGAGGAGCGGCTTAAAGAGCTAGGCATGTTTAGCCTGCAGAAGAAAATGCTGAGAGGAAATACGATAGCCATGTCTAACTATGTGAGAGGAAGTCATAGGGAGGAGGGAGCACGCTTCTTTTCCGCTGCCCGGGAGACTAGGACGCAGAACAGTGGATTCAAACGACAAGAAAGGAGATCCCGTCTGAACATGAGGTGGTGCATGAGCCTCCCTTTCTTCCTCAGGCCAAACATGCCCAGCTCTTTCAGCCACTCCTCATGGGGCTTGTTCTCCAGACCCTTGATCATCTGAGTCGCCCTCTTTCTCTGGACTCATCCCAGCTTAGAGTCAACATCTCCCTTTAATTGTGGTGCTCAGAACTGGGCCCAATATCCCAGGTAAAGTGGTCTAACCAAGGCGGAAGAGAGCGTGGGGAGCATGACTTCCCTCGACCGAGGCACTCGGCTCCTCTTGATGTAGGACAAAATCCCATTGGCTTTTTTTGCCGCCACATCACATGGTTGGCTTTCCCTGGAGCCTCTGCTTCTCCCTCCCGGCCTCACCTGGCCTCCCATTGAGCTCCCATTCAGTCCCAACACCCATTTTGAAGGAACAAGAACTGAATACGCAAAACTAGGGAAACAACAAAAGAAGCCTCCGAAGGATGGATATATGTGTCTATATATATGTGTATGTATTTGTGTATATATGTCATTTTGTGCATGTATTGTAATGTATTTTTTTGGTTTTTGGCTTTTTAAGTCTCTTCTGCTGTGTTGTTCATTGTTTCTATGAGTGACGGTCACTTGTGGGCCTGAGAGGTGTCTTGTGTCCAAATTTGGTGTCAAGTCGTCCAGCGGTTTTTGAGTTATGTGAATCCCACAAATGGACATTACATTTTTATTAATATAGATTTATTAACCATATTTATATACCGCCTTTCTCAGCCCAAAGGCGACTCAGGGCGGTTTGCAAAAGGCCCAATTCGATGCCTGCAACAACATAAAAACAATTTAAAACATTTAGCATAAAATAACATTAGATATAATAAAATAAAACAGATAAAAGTATAAATCCTCAGCGTCTCATTACTAAAATTGTTACCCAGTCGCACTGTCCAGTCGTTCCGAAGATCAGAGTTTGTCTGCTCGACTGCATTTGGGAAAACTTGCTGAAAAAGCCAGGTTTTAACCTTTTTTTGTGGGATGTTAGGAGGGTGGGGGTCAAACTGATATCCTTATTTATTTATTTTATTATTTATTTCAGGATTTTACCCCACTCTTCTCAACCCCCGAGGGGGGACTCAGAGCGGCTTACAGCACGGCACAATTCGATGCCACATGAAACAGCGTAAAACCCCAAACCCCACAACACATTAAGATACATTAAAAACATTAAAATACAATTCCTCAGCAACATCTACAGTCATTCCAGTTAAAACAATATTCGATCCATAAAAGCATTAACCCTCTTCCTCCCTTCCATTAAAATCCCCATCTAACCTGCTGCTTAGTGCTGATGTGGGAACGCCTGGTCCCAGAGCCAAGATTTTACCTTTTTCCTGAATGCCAGGAGGGATGAGGTGGACCGTACCTCCATAGGGAGCGCATTCCACAGGCGGGGGCCACCACCGAGAAGGCCCTGTCCTCGTCCCCACCAACCGCATTTGAGAAGTCGGCGGGAGCGCGCAGGGCCTCCTGGATGATTTTAGGTTACGGGATGGGACGTAGCGGCTGATGCGTTCGGACAAGTAAGCTGGGCCAGAACCGTATAGAGCTTTAAAGGTCAAAACCAGCACTTTGAATTGAGCCCGTACAGGCAGCCAGTGGAGCTGAGGGGGTAGTATGCTCCCTATGTAGCTCCCCACCCGGCTGCCGCCCGCTGTACTAATTGGTATTTCGAACTGTCTTCAAAGGCAGCCCCAGGTAGAGTGTTGCAGTAATCTATTCGGGATGTGACCAGGCGTGGACGGCCGTGGCCAGATCAGACTTCCCAAGGTACGGGCGCAGCTGGCGCAGAGTCTCAACTGTGCAAAAAGCTCCCCTGGCCACCGCTGAGACCTGGGGTTCCAGGCTCAGCGCTGAATCCAGGATCACTCCCAAGCTGCGAACCTCGTCTTCAGGGAGTGTAACCCCGTCCAACACAGGCTGTAACCTATGCCCTGTTCGGCCTCTGACCAGGAGGACCTCCGTCTTGTCTGGATTTAGTTTCAATTTGCTAGCCCTCATCCAGTCAGACACAGCGGCCAAGCACCGGTTCAAGGTCTGGACAGCCTCCTTGGTGACAGGTGGAAAGGAGTGACTCTGGACATCATCTGGGTACAGATAACACCTTACTCGAAACTCGAATGATCTCTCCCAACGGTTTCATGTAGATGTTGAACAGCATCGGGGACAGAACTGAACCTGAGGGACTCCACAGGACAACGGCTGTGGAGCCGAACAGGTCACCCAATGACACCTTCTGGGTACGACGGAAGGATTGGAGCCACTGCAAAGCAGTTCCCCGTAGCCCCATATCTGCAAGGCGACCCAGAAGGATACCGTGGTCAACGGTATCGAAAGCCGCTGAGAGGTCCAGCAGAACCAACAGGGACACACTCCCCCTGTCATGTTCCCGGCGTAGATCATCTACCAAGGCGACCAAGGCTGTCTCAGTCCCATGTCCCGGCCTAAAGCCAGACTGTTCCGGATCAAGATAATCAGTGTCTACCAAGAACCCTGGGTTGAATGACTTTGCCCAAATAGGGGAGATTGGAAACTGGCCGATAGTTCACTAATTGAGTGGGGTCCAGTGATGGTTTCTCAACAGCGGTTTTATAACAGCTTGCTTTAAAGCTGGCTGGAATGATGCCTTCCCGAAGGGAGGCATTAACCACCACCTTCACCCACTCTGCCAAACCCCCTCTGGCTTCCTTGATCAGCCAGGATGGGCAGGGGTCTAGGATGCATGTGGTGGGCCTCGCCTCTCCAAGGATCTTGTCCACATCCTCGAGCTGAACCAATTGAAACGAATCCATTAAAACCGGACAAGGGGGGTGTTCCATAGCCGAGTGGCCACCGCTGAGAAGGCCCTGTCCCTCACTCCTGCCAACTGAATCTGTGAAGAAGGCGGGACTGAGAACAGGGCCTCCCCAGAAGATCTTATAGTCCTAGATCAGTGTTTCTCAACCTGGGGGTTGGGACCCCGGGGGGGGGGGGGGGTCATGAGGGGATTTCAGAGGGGTCGCCAAAGATATCAGAAAACAGATAAGAACCCTTTTGGTAGATAAGGCTGAAGATCTCTCTGCCTGTTGTCTTTGGTGTTGGTGAACTACAACTCCTGGAATTCAAAAACAGCCCCCCCCCAACCCCACCAGTAATCAACATTGGCCGTGCCAGTAGTGTGTCCTCAGAGTTAAATACTATTATTCCTGAAGAAGGCAAGGCCCAAGCTGACCAGAGTGACCAGGGGACCCGGAGTGCTGCTCCCACCTCGCCAGGACGAGTCTCTCCTCTGAACTGACCCTTGGCAGGAACCTTCCCAGACTGGCCGTTAGCCCCGCCCCTTTCCTGCCGCCGCCTGGAGAGCTGTGTCGCTATGGCAACGCCTGGGCCTCAGGCCTAGTCCCTCCAGTCAGCCAAGGCTTCTCTCCATCCCTACCTTCGTCCACAGGCCTCAGACCCACGTGGTGACCACTAGGCGTTTCGTGACAGCCCCCAATCCACTGCGAGTCCAGGCCTGGGCCCACTCCGGCCCTCCCTCCAGGTGTTTTGGGCTAAAAATATATGTAAAAGGAGAAAAGAAGAACTACAGGAAGGCGCAGGCATAAAAATCGCCACAAAACTAAAATACCTTGGGGTGATATTGACCGCTAGAAATTCACAATTACTAAAAAACAACTATGACAAGAAATGGTTAGAAATCAAGAAAAAATTAAAGAAATGGAAATTTCATGCATATGTGGTGGAAGTGTAAGATGGTCAAAAAATACCGGGACCAAATATATTTTTAATAAATAGAGAAAATTCTCCACCTAAAATCTGAGTTTAGACCTGAGTATTTTTATTGGCAATGACAGACTTTGAAAGGGATAAAAACAGAAATAGGATCTTTATTTATATGGCAACAGCAGCTAGGATTAAGTAAGCCAAAGATGGGAGACACAAGGAATAACAACCATGGAACAAGGGGTCTTAGAAGTCATGGATATCATGGACATCATGGCTGTTGATGTGAAAACCCAGTGAATGCAAAACCCAGAGACTCCCATCATGGCCAGGACATGGGCTTCCTCTGGGTAAGAAGAGGCCCCTCGCTTTCCAACCCAGGTGGATCTGCAGATCTTCTGCCGCGGCCTGGCCAGGCTCTGGGTGCTCAGGAGACGAGGGAGGGGGTGCTGGGAGAGATCCGGGGCCCAGAGTCCCACCATTTGGAAGCCGCTGAAGCCTCAGGAGGACCTGGTAAGGGAACCCCAAACCTTTCAGAAATGTATTGAATGATATGTTGGTGTATGCTGTATTCATAGTGTCTCAAATGTATGGTGAAGGCACCTGGTCCCCATGCCCTCTATTTACATACAACCCTGGGAACCGAGATTCCTGTCCCATCCGTAAATGTCCCTCTAGCGCTCTCCCAAGCCTAGACATGGAACCACTTTTGTGTGAGAGTGACAGATAGACAATCCCTCAGTAGGGCTGTTTTGCACTCTTTACCTGGACAGATGTGTCCAGAGGTTTATTTATTTATTTATTTATTTTATTTATTTGGATTTTTGCACCGCCGACTCCCGAGGGCTCGCGGCGGCTCACAAGGCCAATGGCACAGTGCCAGAGGTTCAGCATAAAAACACAGGGAACATACATCACTTAAAACATGCAATACAATTAAAACAGTTTAAACGGTTAAAACAATTAAAGCAATAAACAATGAACAGTGGCCGAAAAATCGGTCCATTGCAGATGCAAGGGCCTACTCCCCAAAGGCCTGCCTAAACAAATAGGTTTTGCAGGCCCGTCTGAAGGGGAGTAGGTCCTCAGGGCTCTGGCCTCGACCGGGAGGCGTTCCATAGCGTGGGAGCTATCACAGAGAACGCCCTCCGGCGGTGGATGTTAAACGAGCCAGCTTAGCAGATGGTACAACCAGTAAATTGGCCTCTTCAGACCGCAGTGATCTCGATGGGCAGTATGGGGCGAGACGGTCCCTCAGATACGCTGGCCCCAGGCCGTGAATAGCCTTGAAGGTAAGAACCAGCACTTTGAAGGCGACCCGGTGCTCAATAGGCAGCCAGTGCAGATCCCGCAAGACTGGAGTTATTCGGCATCCTGCTGGAGCCCCAGACAGGAGCCGGGCGGCGGTTTTCTGCACCAGCTTGAGCTTCCGGATCGACGACATAGGCAGGCCAACGTAGAGCGCGTTACAGTAATCTAGCCTCGAGATGACCGTGGCTGGGAGCACCTTGGCTAGGTCGTTCGGGATAGATAGGGAGCCAGCCTCCTCGCCTGGCGGAGATGGAAAACGCCGCCTTGCTGACCATGGAGACCTGGGCTTCCATGGTCAGCTGGGAGTCCAGGTGGACGCCTAGGCTTTTCACTGACGGCGCTGGATGCAGCGCCGCACCGTCCAGGGTCGGAAGCCGGGTGCCTACCCCACCCGGGCGGCCCAGCCACAAGATCTCCGTCTTCGCCGGATTCACCCTCAACCTACTGGCTCGCAGCCATCCAGTGACGGCTTCAAGGCAATGTTGGAACTTATCGGGACGGACTCCGCCTGCCCCCATCCTCAGAATGAGCTGAGTGTCATCAGCATATTGGTGACAGGTCAGCCCATAACTCCGCACCAGCTGTGCAAGCGGCTGCATGTAGATGTTAAATAACAGAGGGGAAAGGATGGCCACCTGGGGAACCCCACAAATCAGTGGGGAACCCTCAGAGACCACCCCGCCCCTCCTCACACGCTGAGCCCGCTGGTGGAGGAAGGAGGTCAGCCAGTTCTGGGCTGTCCCCCTCACTCCCGCCACGGCCAGGCGGTGGATCAAAAGGATTCCCACAGAAGGCAAAGCTAAGCAAGGATGAATAAAGTAGCCAACCGTCTGGATGTGTAGCATTATCACCTTTCCTCTTCTGTGCCTGGCACTCCTGTCTTCTCCAGAATTAGACATTAAGCCAACTGAGGAATCACCTGCACACCCACGCCATCTCCCTCCTCGGTTTTGGGCCCTCCACAGGGTGTCCTCACAATTGAATGGACCTTTAAACCCTCCAGAAATGGGCTGTCCTTCCTGCCATGGAGAACCCCTCCTTCCACCTGTGACACGGAGGGAACCCCCACCGGTCATGGCATGGATCCCAGCTGACTCATTGAAACATGGGTTGCTTACCATGTAACCATGGTTCCTTGAGTGGTCACCTGTGAATGCATACATAAGATATTTGCGCTTGCGCAGACAAACTTCGGAACCCTCTAGAAAAATCTCTCAAAGCCTCGCTGAAGCCCCGCCCCTCACTCCCCCCACCGCCTATATAGCCAGTGGGAGGGGCTTCAGCCCTCACTTCTCTCTAGCGCGAGAGACCAAACGGTAAGTGAAGGCATGACCAGAGGGGAGGAAGGGTGGGCTGTATGCATTCACAGGTGACCACTCAAGGAACCATGGTTACATGGTAAGCAACCCATGTTTGCCTTTTCGTGGTCAACTGTGAATGCATACATAAGATAGAATAGCGAGCTACTGACCTAGGCTGGTGGGTAGTCATGCCACCGCAGAAAAAAGGACAGCTCGTCCAAAACCAGCCTGTCTCCTTGAGATCACATCAAGTTTATAATGGGAGACAAAGGTATGATGAGAAGACCATGTTGCAGCACGACAAACTGCATCAAGAGAAACGCCCCTCATGAAAGCCGCCGACGTGGAGATCGCCCTCGTCGAATGGCCCTTAAGTTCCTTCGGAGGCTCCTTTCCTGCCACACGGTAGGCATGGCGAATCGTCAATACAATCCAGGACGATAGTCTCTGGGAAGATACGGGAAGTCCACTGGCATCCTTTCTATACTTCACAAAGAGTCTAGGCGACTTCCTCAGTGAAGCAGTTCTGTCAATATAGAAAGCCAGGGCTCTCCTAACGTCAAGGAGATGCAGGCTTGTCTCTAAAGGTGTTGTAGGATTTTGGAACAAAGAGGGCAATATCAGCTCCTCCGAAATGTGGAACCTGGATACTACTTTAGGCAGAAAGGAAATATCTGTCCTTAGAACCACCTTATCCTTGTGGAACTTGGTGTAAGGGGGATCGGCTCTAAGAGCGCATAGTTCGCTAGCGCGTCTAGCTGAGGTGACTGCCACCAGGAATGCAGTCTTCCATGATAAGAAGGAGAGGTCTACCGTAGCCAAAGGTTCAAAAGGCGGTTTGGTCAGAGACAACAAAACTAACTCGAGGCTCCAAGATGGAGTAACAGGAGCAACAGGAGGGTTGGAGTTGAGAAAACCCCTCAAGAAGGGCTTGACCATGGGGTCCTCGAAACAAGAAGGAAGGCCCGCCCTCTTACGGTACCAGGAAATGGCCGCTAAGTAGCACTTCAGTGAAGAATGTGAAAGACCCTTCCTGGACAGGTCGAATAAAAAATCCAAAATTGTAGAAACAGAAACCTTCAAAGGATCCAGTCCCTTCGGGGACAGGAACTGTGAAAATCGGGTCCATTTGTACTTATAGGACTTTTTAGTGGAAGTTTTGTGTGCAGCCTCCACTATGGCTCGAACTGGTGAGGATAAATGTTGAAACAGAGTCACTCTGAGGGCAGGATTCTCCAGGCCGTCAGCCGTAGTTTCTCGACTTCCGGATACAATACCTGGTCCTGTTGTGCTAACAAGAGGTCGACCCTGCGGGGCAAGGGAATAAACCTCCCCTTGGCCATCTCCAGGAGCAGAGAGAACCACTGCTGGCGTGGCCACCAAGGGGCAATGAGGATGCATGTTGCCCCCTCCCTGTGTAGTTTGGCCACTACCCTGAGGAGCAGGGGAAACGGAGGGAAGGCATATAAGGGGTCGTTGCTCCATGGGATCAGGAACGCATCGCCCAGGCACCCCTGAGTGGGATTCGCGTGCGTCCTGGAGCAAAAGGCACTGCACTTCTTGTTCTCTCGAGTGGCGAACAGGTCGATCCGCGGAGTGCCCCAGGCCCGGAAGAGTCGATTCACCTCCTCGTGATGAAGAGACCATTCGTGGTGGGTCAGCGGCGATCGGCTCAGCGCGTCCGCCAAGGTGTTCTGCTCTCCCGGGAGGTATAACGCCAGTAGGTAGACGTTCCTTGCGATACACCACTCCCAGATCTCGAGGGTCAGGTTCAACAGAGTCTTGGAGTGTGTGCCCCCCTGCTTGTTTATGTAAAACATAGTGGTCGTGTTGTCTGTCACAATTTGAACCACTTGCCCATTGACCACCCTTTCGAAAGACAACAGGGCCTTGTAAACTGCCAACAGCTCCAAAGCGTTGATGTGCAGGGAACACTCCTGCTGGTCCCACAATCCCTGGGCCACCAGGTCGCCGGAGTGTGCTCCCCACCCCGTCAGAGAGGAGTCCGTAGTGATGGTCACCGAAGCCGAAGGGGGGTCGAACGTAGTGCCAGCACACACATTGGCTGGGTCCAGCCACCAATGGAGGGAAGCTCTGACTGGTCGTGGCAGAGACAGGAGCATGGAGGGGTTGTCTGATCTGGGATGAAAGACTTCCAGGAACCAAGACTGCAGGGGCCGAAGGCGGAGCCTGGCATAGGGTGTTACCGCAGTCGTGGAAGCCATATGGCCCAAGAGGACCTGGATCTGTCTGGCTGGCAGCAGTGAGTTGTAAATGGCCTGCAGCAACAGGGCATGGAGGGCCAGGAACCTGTCGTAGGGGAGGTAGGCCTTGCCCTCCACAGAGTCCAGTACTGCCCCTATGAATTGAATCCGCCGTGCCGGAGACAAGTGGGACTTGTCCGTATTCACCACCAGACCTAGGGACTGGAGGAGAGACAGCGTTGTGAGTAAATTTTTATGTACGCGGATATGGGAACTACCTGTGACCAGCCAGTCGTCTATATAGGGGTATATGGTGATCCCTTGGGTACGGAGAAATGCGGCTACCACCGCCATACATTTGGTGAAAACGCGGGGGGCTGTGGCCAAACCAAATGGGAGGACATTAAATTGGAACGCCCTGTCCCCCACCATAAAGGATAGAAACCTACGGTGATACGGGGCAATCGAAATGTGGAAATAGGCGTCCCTAAGGTCAATCGTGGCAAACCACAGGCCCTTGGTGAGGAGGGGAAGGATGGACGTTAGCGTGACCATCCTGAACTTCTTAGGGACAATAAACTCATTCACCCCACGGAGGTCCAATATGGGACGGAATCCACCATCCCGCTTGGATACTACGAAGTATCGTGAAAAGAAACAAGAGTGATACAAATAGGGTGAAACTGGGGATATCGCCCCCTTCTTTAATAGACCATTAATCTCCTCCAACAGAACAGGGGAGGAAACAGTTGCCTTTATTTGACCCACAGGGGGAAGGCAGGTGAACTCAATGGAATAACCTCCATGAACAATGCTGAGGACCCAGGAGTCCCGCGTGATGGAGGCCCAAACCGAGTAAAAGGTTCTCAACCTATCCCCAAACATGGGGAAGTCCAAAGGAGGACCGATGTGGGAGTTCAAACAGGGAGCGTCGCTAACAGCTTCCACCTCAACAGGAGGCGGGGACTGGACAGAAGACTCCTCCGAAAGCGGTGCGTCAAAGACGCCGCTTGGAGGCAGGCTGGGACTTGAGGCCCCCTTGATAAGGCTGCTGGCGGCCCTGGTAAGACTTGTTGTTGTTGTAGGGTTGTCGACGACCACCCTGATAACGATTGTTGGACCAAGGATTGTATCTCCCTCCGCCACGGGCATAGCCCCCAAAGCCCCTGCGAAAGGAGTTACCCGCCGGCTGCCAGCGTTGTTTCGGCTGCTGCGGCGTCTGGGATGTAAACCCGAAGCGATGAGCGGCCTGCCGGGTCTGGTGTTTCTCCTTTAGATCCACATCTGTCCCCGGGTTGAACACACCATCATGGTGCATTGGCATGTCCTCCGCTAAGGATTTCCCCTCCTCGGATAGCGTGGAGGAGCGTAGCCAAGCAAAACGGCGCATCGCCGTTGCATTTGCAAACAATCGGCCGGAGGAGTCAGCCATGTATTTGGCTAAGTCCTTCTGGAACTTAGCCAGCTGAAAAGCTTCAGTAGAGAAGGCCTTCGAAAACCGTTGTTCGCTGGGGGGTAGCAGGTCCAGGAAGGGGACAATCTTCTCCCACAGGTACACTTGGTACCGCGCCATGTATTGCGCATAATGGGCCATGCGCGCAAAGATGCTTGCCGATGAGTGGGCCTTTTTTCCCATCGCGTCTATCCGTCTGCCATCTTTATCCAGGGGGGCTAGGGCGGAGCCCTTTGCTCGTTTAGTCTTGGCAACGTCCACTACTACTGTATTGGGCTTTTGAGGCCGTAGAACCCACTCGGATGCCGACAAGTCAACCCTGTACAGGGCTTCAGCCTTGCGCGGAATAGCCTGCACTGAGTATGGAGGTACGCCTTCCACGTCCATTAACTTAATAAGAAAAGGCGAAGGGGGAACAGAAGTGGACATAGAGGCGCCTTGCTCTTCAGGGGTCCAGCTTGGGTCCTGGACCGAGTCCACCGCTCCCGTGGCCGGGAGCTCTAAGGAGCTAACCATGCGGCCCATGGTCGCCACGAACTTCGCGAAATCCGAGGGAATCTGTTGATCCTGCTCAGTATCCCTAGGTTCCTGCTCCGCTTCTTTGTCAGTATCTGACGATGCAAGGTCGTCAGCAGGAGCTTGGGGAGCCATAGTGTCATATTGCAAGGCAGCCTGCCTATGGGCCATCATAGGCGTAGATGGGCCAGCAGGTGGAGCAGTTGAGGCAGGCTGAGTAGCTTGAGGAGGAGGAGGCAAAGGCTGCGGTACCGTGACAGGCAGCTGGGATGCTTGATAACCTCCTGATGGCCCCCACTGAGGCCCCAACTGAGGAACAGAAGGGGGAAAATATAAGAATTGACCCTGTGGGGTCATTTGCCAAAACCCCTGGTTGTTGCAAGGGGTCGGGTGGGCAAATTGCGGCATAGCAGGCAAGCCAGGGGCTCCTGGGATTCCATGCTGAAAACCCCCAATTGGCGGGTACCACATCGGGGCTGCTGTTGAGGAGAGCCCTGTTGGATGAGGCATTTGCTGGAAGCTCAGGGGTGCTCCGCAGGCAGGAGGCAGCTGAATTGCTGGGAGCATCTGGGAGGGAATCCCACCCTCCATCGGGGGAGGGAAGAAGGTATTCGCATCTTCATGCGGTACCGCATCCACCGGCGCCGGGGAACAGCGCCTCCGCTTAGCCCTGGCATCGGAGGGGGGAGAGGCAGGGGAGCTGGAATGCTCCGAAGCAGAGCGGCGCCGCTCTCGCCCGTGAGCTCTTGTTGGGGCTCTTGACAGCCGCTCCGTAGTCCCGCCCCCCCCCCGAGGGGAGGGGGAAAGAGCCGATGCCGACGCCAGCACCTCCAGGGGCGGGGCTAGCTGCGGCTCCGAAGCTTCCTGGAAGGCAGCCTGCTGCGTCACCTGTTGCGTCGGCGCCGGGGAAGGCAGCAGCAAAGGAGCTGGGGAGCGCCTCTCGTCTTCCAGAGGCGTCCCCGCCCGCAGAGAGCGCTCCTGCGCCTGCGCCTGGTGACGCTCGGTGGTCGCCATGTTTTGGAGCTGCGCCACGACTAGAGGCGACGAGGGAGCCGTTCCCGCCAAAACAGCAAAGGCAGCTACTGGTAACGAAGGCTGGGCGCCATCTTGGGACCCATTAGCCTTCTGCTTTCTGGATGTCTTTTTCTTTGGCGGGGCCGCCATCTTTGGCACCATCTTTTGAGTCGCTGAAGGCTCATCCTGAGGGCCCAAAACCGCTGTATTTTCGGGGAACTGATGGGGGGGCGCCCCAGGATTAGAAGCCTTGTCAAAAAGGACAGCTTTTAGACGCAATGCTCTGTTTCTCCTAGTCTGAGAGGAGAAATGCTGGCAAATAGGACAGGTCTTGACCAGGTGTCCCTCCCCCAGACATGCCAGGCACAAGGCATGGGCATCGTTGTCGGGGTATAAATTAGGGCAGCCTCCACATCTTTTAAAGCCTGTGGTGTTAGACATCTTAAGGATCAGCGATCTCCGAAGAGGAATGGTCAAGAGGTCCAGAATGGTCAGGGGATGGAGAGTAACTCACAGCCAAGCAGTACGGTCCGGTGTCAAAGGGTTGTAGAATAGTAGAAAAGTCGATTGGAAGTCCAATAGGTCAGTTTACGAGAGTAATCAGTCCAAAATTAGCAAGTAGTAAAAACTACCACAAGAGGATTCTCTTTCGTCTGCTTATCCGAGCGCTCGGAAAGAGAGAAGTGAGGGCTGAAGCCCCTCCCACTGGCTATATAGGCGGTGGGGGGAGTGAGGGGCGGGGCTTCAGCGAGGCTTTGAGAGATTTTTCTAGAGGGTTCCGAAGTTTGTCTGCGCAAGCGCAAATATCTTATGTATGCATTCACAGTTGACCACGAAAAGGCAAAAAGTGAATGGGTTTGATTAGCATTAGGATTCATAACAGCAGCAAAACTGCAGTGAGGCCGTAGCAACAGAGGGAATGTGCTGGGGAAGGGTCACCACAACATGAGGAACTGTATTGCCATCAGTACGCTGATGACACCCAGCTTATCCTGAAGATGGAGGGCAGCCTCGAATCCATACCCGATAATTTCCATCGTTGCCTTGAGGCCGTCACTGGATGGCTGCGAGCCAGTAGGTTGAAGGTGAATCCGGCAAAGACTGAGATCCTGTGGCTGGGTCCCCCGGACTGTAGGGATGTTCAGCTTCCAGCCCTGGACGGCATGACATTATGTCCGTCGCCCTCTGTTAAGAGCTTAGGAGTAACCCTGGACCCCCTGTTGTCGATGGAGGCTCACGTCTCCATCGTCAGCAGGGTAGCATTTTTCCATCTTCGACAGGCGAGGAAGCTGGCCCCCTACTTGTCCCGGCGCAACTTAGCCACAGTGGTCCAAGCCACGGTCATCTCGAGGCTGGACTACTGTAACGCTCTGTACATTGGCCTTCCTCTGTCGGTAATCCGGAGACTCAAGCTGGTGCAGAACGCCGCAGCGCGACTTCTGGCGAGGGTCCCGATTGGCCACCACATCACGCCAATCCTGCGCGAACTGCACTGGCTCCCAATTGAATGCCGGATTACCTTCAAAGTGTTAGTCCTGACTTTTAAGGCCTTAAATGGTCCCATATCATCCCACCAGATCACTGCGCTCCGAAGAGCTAAATCTCCTGGTCATCCCAAATGTGAAGACCTACCATCTGTCCGCAACACGCCGGCGGGCTTTCTCTGTTGCAGCCCCAACCCTGTGGAACGCACTGCCCGCTGGCATCCGTGCCACCCAGAGCCTCCTCCCGTTCAGGAGAGCAGTTAAGACATTGCCGTTCCAGCAAGCCTTCGGGGTTAGCTAGACTGTAGCCCGCGCTGCCTAGCTGACACCCCACTGCGACTCTGTCTGCTGTTTCAACTGTTCTAATTCTAATTCGATTCTAATGGTGTTACTGTGGTTTATGAGATATCCGTCAATTGTATTTTACGAACTGTTGTGAGTCGCCCCGAGCTGTTGGGGGCGGCGGCAGACAAATGCGAATAAATAAATAAATAAATAAATAAATTGGGGGTTGCGCCATTCGCTGCTCTAGGCCTTCTAGGTGTCCTTGCCTTCTTCTGGGATTATTATTACCTCAGGTCGGGCCTACTGAGGAGGAGGAGGAGAGGGAGGCCCATGAGAGGCCCGAGGCCTGTGCTTAGGCGTCGGGGTCAGCCTGGGAATCAGCCCTGGGTTGCCTCCCCGGGAGTGGAGGGAGGGAGGCCCCCTCGGGAAAGGCCCCCGGGCGCCAGGGGAAGGCCGCTCCCCTCACCCCCTTCCTTGGCCCCCTTCCAACCCCTCCCCTTGTTGCCTGCGGGTTCCCCGTGTGCCAGGCTGGGTCCACATCCGTGTCTGGTGGGCTTTGCAGTGGCCTCTGGGCAAGGGTGAAGGCACCGCACCTCCCACTCTCCCAGGACCACCTTCCCAACTCCACCTGGGCGCAAAGAGGGTTCTAAGGGGGGGGGGGGGAGGTGTCCGTGTGCCAGGCTGGGTCCAAGCCCCTCACCAGTGGGGGTCCCCGTGGGCTCTGGAAGAGGGAGGCAATCGGGAATCCCTCACCCACAAACACACATAGATGCAGATAAACAGATAAATAGGGGTGTGCGTGTGTATCAAGGAAAATGGGGGCACTTGACGCCCCATGTTTTGAAATGTGCCTGATTCAAAAGTGTGCTTCAAAAATGTCAGTTGCTCAAGTGAGTAACGGGGAGACCTGGGACAGGGGGGACAGAAGATAAGCCAAACAACGGGCGGGAACCCCCCCTCCCAAGAAGCCCCAAATTTAGAGGCCCAACCACACAAAAACAGACAGGGAGAAGCCACGAGAAGGGCAGCGAACGCGACCCCCCTCCTCCCCTTCCCACCGGCATCACAATTAAGGACGATAAGAGTCGACGGGGGGAAAAAATAATAGTAACATCACCAGGCATCAAAATGGCGGACCAAACAACAACCTAGGAGGAACGGGAGGAAGCCTCTTTGAAGAAGAAGACCTCCATGTTTAGGCGGGAAATCCCAATCAGCCACCGGGGAAGGCGGGGAGAAGCCAGGAAGTGAAGGCAACAAGACATCCGGACTCTATTGGGGAGCGGACACCAAGGGGGAGAAGAGGCAGGAAGTAAAGCGGGCGGGAGCCCGCGATCACTGACTGCCCAGTCCATTCCACCAACACCGGAGAAGGAGGGGGTAAGGAAGCCTATCGTCCCGGGGAAAAGGAGACCCGCTGACCAAGGGAAAAGGGAAGCAAAGGACAGGAGGGAAGAAGCCTTGCGGGGACGACCAGAACGGGGAGGACCGGAGCGGAGAGGCACCCGGGGGGGAAAAAGCCACAAAATAAAAGGAGAAGAGAGGAAGAAAGGGACAGGAGTAAAGAACAAACAAAAAACGAAGGAGGGGGAAAAGAAAGAGCCCCCCCCCCCGAACAGGGGCACCTGGAAAGAAGTGATCAGCCTGGGCAAAAGGGGAGGGCTGATTGGTGCAAAGGGCAGTAAGGGAAAGAGCAGCAATCAGTTGGCAGGGGGATTTGACAGAGCAGTGCACCCATCCTGCTCTCCTGCCAAGTTTCATCTAGCCAAGCAGCCCATTCGCTAAATAATACTGCCAGTTCTGAGTAGGAGTCCAGACACAGGACAAACAACTATGTCTCTGAAGGATATTCTGAGAGAGTTGCAGAGGCTGGGACAAAAGCAGGACCTGATCCTAGAAAAGGTGGAAATAATGCTAGAGGGGCACAAGAATGCGGTTCAAGAGCAACCTCACTGGGGGAGAGATGAACAAACTGAAGAAGGGACCGCTATGCTGACGAATGAGTACGAAGAAGGAAGAGGAAAAGATAATGGCAAGGAAAAGGAATCAGCAATGCAAGGCGAATTGAAGGAGAGAGAAGAGAAAAATATAGACCAAAAGCAAAAGCAAGAAGTATGGGAACAGCTGGAGTCCATTCAGAGAGCTAAAAATGCTGGGGCTGTGCCACAGAATGCTGTCAGCTTGTCCACCAAGACTAGGATGTACATTGCCCTCCAGCAGAACCCCTCTCAGCTCCCAAAGAGGAATAAAACCAACGGAACTGGAAAGCACTTCAACAAAAAGAAAAGCCAAGGGAACAAAGAGAGCCGAAGAGGGAAAGATAAACTACAGAAAATATGCCCTCTCCATGCAGTGATGACTACAAGCTATGGCCTCTGGAAACATGATCCCCAGAGGCGGATGAAGGAGAAGCAGAATCCCCTAAGAATATGGTTAGATACGACCTCAGGGAAAAAGGAACGAACAGAACTAACTACCTAACCGACAAATACTAGCTAATGGTCATGGGCACTCTAATCACCTAATTGAAGGGTTAAAAAAAAAACTGAGGAGAGATAATAGAAATAATAGTAAAAAGATAATAGTTTCAAGGGACATAAGAAGACCTGACATGGACATACAACTAAAGAAGACGAACAGAAAGAAAGAAGTGACACTTTAAAGAATAAAAAGAACTGTATTAGATATGTCAGAATGAAACCAGGGCTCCTGGAAGATGGAACTCAAAGAACCCCCTTTTTTTTTCCTTTTCTTTCTATCCTATCTCACGACCCTTGCCCGGGGGTTTTCCCCGCAGGATCCCGGTTCAATCCGTTACCCCCAACACCTCCTATTCCCTCCCCTTCCCTTCCCTAACCCTCCGGTGAGGCTTGCGCTGTTTGTGTCATTGCTACCTCCCTCTCTCCCTTTCTTCTTTCTCTCCCTCCCTCCTTCCCTCTTTCTTTCTTTCCTTTGCGCCTTGCTTCTCCGTCGGTGGTTCCAATCTGATCTGCATCGCTTGTCTTGTTCCTGTGTGAACTTGACCTCCAGAACATTCTCTCTAATAGTTCGTAATCATTCATAATTGTTCATCCGTTCACCCGCTTCCGACTCTTTTTTGTGGCCTCCTTTGTGACCCTCCCAGGCCAGAGCGGCCTCTCCTTCCTCGTTCCTCTCGCTCGTAAGAGCCGGGAGCAACCCCAGCCGGCCCCCCAACACAAAGAGCCACGGCCTGGGACCCTCGACCCCTTGCAGGGCAGGCTGAGAAAGCCCCCTCCGCTTGGATGGAAACCCATGGCTTTTGTCTTGTTTATTTGTTTATTATTTACCGTATGTATACCCCGCCCTTCTCACCCCGAAGGGGACTCAGAGCGGCTTTACACGTAGGAAACAATTCAATGCCTTGCAAACAACATTTAGGTTGAAACCAAAGAACTGAAACATCTCAACATCACATCAGTTATTTAGAGACTCTGAGGTTGTGGTCCTCACCGAGGCCTTCCACAGGCAGGAGGGTCAAGTGGCAGGGAAAGCCCCCCCTTCCCCCATCGGCCTCTCTGTTTTCCTGCCTGCCTTTCTCTCCTCCTATATTTCCCATGTTAGGCTGATACATCCCAGGGACACAACTCTTTCTCTGAGCACACGGCTAGTCCCTGAACCCTCCATATTCCTCTCCTGTGAGCATGGGGAGAGGCAAGGCGTCTGCGGTTACTTCGATGGCCAGGTTCTGTCCACTTTCCTGTCTAGTTACGTCGCTCTTTGAATCAAGCCTTGTGCAACTGTTCAAAGGCTGGCTCTGCTCCCTGAATTGCGGAAGCAGCAGAAGCTCCTGATCTGCCGAACTGTGGTTGTTGCCGCTTCCCCCTTTTTGGCAGCCTTTTCCTTTCCCAGACCCACAACCCGGATCCTTCCCTCGGCAGAGAAGGCCGTCCTGCGGAAAGGAGAGAGGCTCCAGGCCGAAGTGGAGAAGGACCAGCAGAGGCAGGAAGGCCAGGTGGAGGGAGGAGGAGGCCTTGGCCTAGGACTGAGACACGAGGGGTCCCAGGAGCCAGAAAGATGGGAGGGACCCAAAGGGCCACCCAGCCCCACCCCCCTCCTGCCAGGCAGGGAAACACAACCCAAGCCCTCCCGACAGATGGCCATCCAGCCTCTGACTAAATGCTCCCAAGAAGGAGCTCCCACCGGACTCGGAGGCAGATCCAACTCTTCTTCTTGCCCTCAGGAAGTCCTTCCTCATTTCAGGAAGTCCTTCCTCATTTCAGCAGAATCCCTTTTCCTGCCGTTTGAACTCCTGGCTCCGTTGTCCCTTAGTCTCCAGAGCAGCAGAAAGGAAGCCTTTCCCCCTCCTCTTCCTCGCCAATGGGACGTCTTTTGAGATATGTCTATGTTTTAATGGTTTTTAATCTCGTTTAGATTTTTAACTGAACGTTTATTTAATTCTTAAATTGTTTTAAGGCCTTGAATTGTTGCCTCTGCTGTAAGCTGCCTTCACGCCTCTTCGGGGTCAGGAAAGGCGGGGTATAAGCATAGTAAGTAAATACATAAATATTGCAACATGGCTGCCGTACAGTCTGGATGATTGGCAGGGCTTGGAGGGCATAAAATTGCATGAACAACATGCAGAATGATTTCCTGAATGCGTTGACATCCAAAGGCCGTAAGCCTTGCTCGCAGTTTGCTCTGGGAAAACCCCTTTCCTTGAGTTCCTTGAAGCAGTAAACCATTCACAGACTCTTGATGAGGGAAGAGGAGGGAGGTCCACGTTTGACGGCTTTGTTTTTAACAATTCCGTGTGTGATTCAGTTTAGTATTTCTATTCTGTGGGGTTATATATATATATATATGTATGGCTTTTTGCTGTTGAGAGCTGCCTTGAGCCTCGTCTTAAGAGGACAGCGAGGTATATAGTAGTAATAATCATAATAAATGCATTTAATATACAGTAGATGGAATATGGAGTGTTTTCAACACAGCCCATGGATAAGACTATTTATGCCCTTGTTAGATATTTGTAATTATGGGAACTTTTTGAGAAAATCCACTAGCAGCTTTTCTGGCACTCAAGAACCAAAAACTGGAGCATACGATTGGAAGAACAGGTGTCGATCTCTCTCTCAGGAAAGGCCGAGTGATGCAGTGGGGTGGGCCAAGCGGCCATTGGGGTCCCTTCCAGCCAAGGTCCAATCATAATAACAACAATAATAATAACTTTATTTGTATCCAGGACTACCGTGGGAGGGAAAGGGAACCAAAGGAAAGCCATCCAAACTGGTTTGAAAAGCTGAATAATTTCCAGCTCACTTACTGATTCGTAAGAGAAATGGCGGAAGAAGCTTTGAAATGGCGAGGATACTTCCGGGTTCCCAAATGGCTTCGAAATTGCTTCAAAAGGGAATTTGATCTGAATTTATTCCAAATTACAAAGATTCCAGCCGAACCTAACCAGGCCTACCTCAGAGGTTGTGAAGCATATAGACCAAAAAACCTACAACCCAAATGACTATACAGATCAGGGGCGCTCATTAGGTAGATTCCCCTCATGGGTATGACCAGCACACATTGTTGATACTTCAGTGGTATTGCATACCATTTGATGTTGATTATTGTGCTCGGAGCTGCCCTGAGAAAGTGACTTTACACAAAACGGGTTGGATCCACATACAGATCCCCATAGGTGGAACTCTTGACTGCACACCCACGTGTAGACAGTGGACGTCACCTATCCCGGATTTAATGGTCTTCTATACTCACAGAAGACGCTACTGTGGAGGACCCAGAATTTGCCTGAGCTTGTGGAGCGTATTGTGAAGCAAATGCCTGTGAGGAACCGCGGAGGAAGCGGACCTCATTCATTTTGACCTATTTGTTTACAAACAGCCATCTACAACGTGATTGCATTTCCTTCTGGACATACAGTGGATTTTGAAGAACGCCCAAGGACCGGGGTTGTGGATTACAATTTGTGTGTTATACTTCGCATTTTGGATACATACTGCTCCATTGAGCGCCTTTCATATACTTTGGGACAAAGATTGAACACTATCTAGGAGTGTGAGTAATATAATTGTTATTTGATACCAGGTTTAGGAACCAGCAATTGCTGGGTGTGCCCTTTCTACACTGTTATAACCATTGTATATAATTTGTTTCAATACATTGCATTTTGCTTTGTGCAAAACCACCACATATGAAAAAACGTTCAATTTTTCTCCACACAGTGCCCACAATTTGGTCTTGTATTTTTGTAAATTTTCCCCAATCTTTCTGGAGCTAGATACCATCTATAAATTATTTTTATCCAATTTTCTTGGTATGAATAGCACTTAATTTTGATCATATTTTCAGTCCAAATTGATCGCCCAGTGTCCCCATTTATTCTATATCCCACATTTCTGGTCCATTTTTTCATATGTTCTCCCATTTGATCGTTTTCGTTTTCCCATTTTAATAAAACGTTATATAATTTCCCTACCAGTTAAATTCTTGATGGGAATGGACTCCAAAAGACCCAATGCCCACAATCATTATTACTGCTGTTCAATTGATTTCTGCCTTGCAGGAGACTCCCAATGAAGGCAGGTTGAACTCTTTCAAAATAAACTCCTTGCAGAAATAAATAGATTTAACACCATTATAGAACAACCAACTTTTGGTGTGATATGCTCACTCCTAGATGTTCCTGTAACCAATCTGCCTGCCATATTTTGAACCAACTGGAATTTCCAAACTTGATACAAGGGTAGCCCAATGTAGAGCGCATTGCAGAAGTCCCACCTTGAGGTTGCCAGCACACACACTACCATCTTAATGTCCTCCAGATCTAGGAAGGGGTTCAACTTTCTCCAAGTCCTAAAGTCACTCCAATGGCTGATCAATTATATGGAATGATATAGAAGTACAGGCACACACACAAAGGTGTATATATATATATATATATATACTAGCTGTACCCGGCACGCGTTGCTGTGCCCTTTTTAGGAGATGCGAGAAAGTCCAATCATCCACTGTGTGCCCTCCTCTAAACTGCAGTTGGATGGAGTGTGGGTCATGGGGGGCATGGTGTGCCAAGTTGGGTCTTTATTGGTCTTGGTTCTGGGCCACAGTGGTCTGTGGGGAATGATGGGACTTGAAGTTCCACCATGGAAGATATAATGTTTATCCTTAGAGCAGCAGAGTATTGCCCTTAAGGAGGTAAGCACAACCTGTTGGATTTCTGCCTGTCACACCTCTAACCAAGCCAAGGAGCCTTCCACAATGCTCATCCTTACAGCAGGGTATTGCCCTTGAGGAGGCAAGCACAACCTGTTGGATTTCTGCCTGCTTGCCCTTTAATGCAGTCAACCAAGGAGCCTTGCATGATCCCCATCTCCTTACGGTCAATGCAGGAGGCGATCCCTCCTCGCCCGCCTGCCTCTCTCCAGCCATGCCTCCTCCAGCGAAGCCCCAGCCGGCAGCAGCCTCTCCAAGCCATGGCCAAGCTCCAGGCCAGGCAAGCCCTGGAATGTAAGCCGCGGAGCATTCTGGGTGTTGTAGTTGCCATTACTCTCTATTGGGTGTTCATGCCAAGAGAGTACAACGCCCAGGCGGCAACGCGGCCGTCCTGTAGACCTATTTTTTCTTTAATTTTCAGGCTCTGCCTTCCTATTGCGCCGCCGTGCTCTTAGTGATGTGCCATCTCTCATCCGCTCCCGGGAGGGGGGCACTTCAGTAAGAGCACGTCGGCGCTGTGGCCGCCTCTTCCGCCGCCTCCTCGCCCTTGCAACCTCCCAGCCACTCCCGGGAGGGGGGCCGGGAGGAGGCACATTGCTAAGAGCAAGGCAGCGCCGTGCTCGCCTCTTTGGCCGCCTCCGCGCCCTCCATCGCAAGAGGCGAGCAGGGCGGCGCCATGCTCTTAGCGA
>JARBWK010001081.1:0-21538 GCA_030556195.1 Anolis apletophallus | reverse complement strand
TTGTCTTAGAAGCAAAGCAGGATCAGTCTTGATTAAGTCTTCATCGGATTATCAATGATTACCAGATGCTAGGCTATGGGTTTAGAGCAGTGGTTCCCAACCTTTATTTGACCAGGGACCACTCTCCAACATTAGTATCAAAAAAGGTTAATAATCTGTTTTTTATCAATTTTAGATTCTGTTTCTTGTTTGGGGTTGTGATTCCAGAAAATTTCATTGGATAGACCACATCAGCTCTAGTTTCTGATACAGTACATATGCCAACCTGTAGTTGCCATCTGCCGACCAGAGAAAACCATATTTAATAATTCTCGTATAAGAGGGTTTTCTTGAGACAAGTCACTCGTTGCAATGGTGTCATAACAGTGAGGCCAATGGACTATATTTTAGTTCTTGTAGACCACTGGTGGTCCACGGACCACAGGTTGGGAACCACTGGTTTAGGTAAAGAAGTGGAAGAACCTCGGAGTATTCCTTGCTTAGGAACCCTACAAAATTCATGGCATCAATATAAGTCAACATCCCTTCAGATCTCTCAGAGCATGACTGCATAGAGACAATGGACTTGGTTTATTCCAGTAGGCCCGATTTGCGTGATTTCCCTTGGGAACAGGTAGATTTAACCCTATACACTGATGGATCCAGTTTCATAAGAGAGGGAGTGCGTTATGCTGGCTATGCTGTTGTCACCTGGGAGGATGGGGTTCTTGAAGCGGAACCTTTGCCTCCTGGGTCTTCGGCCCAACTGGCTGAGCTGATTGCACTGACTCGTGCTTTGAAACTGGCCGAAGGGCAAAGGGTTAATATCTATACGGATTTTCGTTTTTATGTTTTTAACGCTTCATTGCCACGGGGCATTGTGGAGGGAAAGAGGCTTCTTGACTTCTGCTGGAAAGGCGGTCAAATATGCAGATGCTATGTTGGATTTGTTGGACGCTGTTTGGTTCCCTAGTAAAGTGGCTTTGATGCACTGTAAAGCACATCAAAAGGGTAATGACCCGGTGGTTCAGGGAAATAGGCTAGCGGATCTGACTGCCAAAGAGGTAGCTACTCAGAAGTACACACCTGTAATGTTAAATCTCACTGACTCAGAGCCCAAAGTGGAGAAATGCAATTACACTAGAGAGGAGGAGGAGTGGGCTTTGAGTGAGGGTGGAGAATGGGAAGATAGTTTCATAAAGATGCCAGACAACCGCGTATTTGTTCCTAAAACAAAAGCGTGGCACATAGTACAGTTTTACCATGAGAACACACACCTAGGGAAAAGCGCCCTGGCAGCGCTCCTAGAAAGACAGATGTACATCAACGGATTGCACAGCCTGACGTCCTTGGCTGCGAGGAGGTGCTGGACATGTGCAAAGAATAACCCAAGAGAGGGGCCTTTGAAAGCGCCTGGGATACAGTATCAAGGGAATTGGCCCTTTGAAGTGCTAGTTACAGACTTTACAGAAATGCCAATGAGTGGAGGCTTCCGTTATTTGCTGCTTTTTGTAGATTCTTACGGGTTGGATTGAAGCTTTTCCTACACGCTGAAGTCAGCGGAGGTAGTGAAAGGCCTCATGAAAGACATTATTCCTAGATTCGGCATGCCTTTGCAGATAGGCTCAGATAACGGGCCATCATACGTGCACCACGTGGTCCAGGGACTGTGCAAACTGCTGGGGATCACGTGGCGTCTTCATTGCGCGTATCACCCGCAATCTTCTGCCAGAGCAGAAAGAGCCAATCGAACTTTGAAAACCTGTTTAGCAAAGATTTGCCAAGAGACTAAATTGAACTGGAGAATGGCGTTACCCCTGGCCCTCCTGAGGGTCAGGTGTACTCCGCATAAGAAGACAGGCTTGTCACCCTTTGAGAGACTGTATGGCAGGCCTCCATTGAACTTAAAACCTATGTGTGGACAGACTTCTGACAGTCATGTGTTAGGACATCAACAGACTTTGCAAGATGTTCAGATGCTAGGGAAGCAGCTAGAGAAACTTAGTCAATATACTGCAGATTTGCGACCTCCTCTCCCGTCTACTTCTCTTCACTCTTTTTCAGTTGGTGAATCCGTGTTGGTCAAGGAGTGAGCATACGCGTTGCAGCAGATGGAGAGGCCCTTTTCCGTGCTTCTGAGCACACCAACGGCAGTAAGGTGGAAGGCCTCGTCCCTGGATACACTATACGAGGGTGAAAAGGGCGCGGTTGCTTTGGGAGTCTTCCGTGGATCCAAGCAACCCCCTTCGTATGCGGATTACAAATACTTTGCAATGCCCTATTTAAGGGGCACACAGATTAAGGCCACAGAAGAGTCGTCTGATACCATCGCTCCCAATCCGGGTAATGGTGGTCCAACGCAAGAAAGATGGACAGAGCCAAAGGCACTCTCATTGCGGTGGTGGCTATGCATCTTAATGGGACAGAGTTACAGGTGTAAGCACTCCGCGAGAGTAAGGACAGTGTTTGGGTTCGTGGCTCTGATACTGACATTGTACATTACTGGGACATGGCGGGTGGGAGGAAAATATGTTTCATAGACTTGTAACTAACATGTCACATGAGCTGAGTTTAAATTCGTGCTGGATTTGCAGTCAGGGCCCTTCAAGTCATAGGTCCGGCTGGCCAATAGTCCCGAGTGGAGTGTTGACGTTGGAAGGGTGGAATAGCACGAAGGGAAGGCAGGAGCAAATGACAGGAGAAGCAGAGAGGGCTTGGTTCATGGTGACACATCGTGCTCCTGTGGTAAAAGCTGCCCTATGTTTTAAATGGGAAAGGGAGGCACGGCCCTATTATGCAGGAAGCCAGAAGCTTGGCATGTATGAGTACTTTAAGCAGATTGAGCTAGGTTCCTATCCTGCTTGTGATCACATGATCACAGTGCATAGCAGGTACAGAGGACGTTGTGGTCTGAGAACGACAGGAGTTTGGACTTGGAGCTGGGAAAGCTTAAATTGCACTCACATCCTGTTTAGGAATCATCATGAGAATGCTATAGTGAACCTGGTTCAGAATTTGCCTGCTAGACGTTTGGGTTATCGTGCCACCGACTTCCGGAAGGAATTGTTTGGATCTGTGGAAAAGTGGCAATGCCTGTACTTCCTGTAGTTTGGTCTGGAATTTGTACCCTAGGCACCCTGCAGCCGGGGGGTTTGAGGGTGCTTCCCAAAGAGACTCATGTGACTAATTTGTACTTACATCTCCATAAACGCTCGTTTGCTGATGTGCAGCGTTATGGGTATGATCCTGACAGGACTTATTTAAATGAATTCCAGAGGTTTATAGCAATTGCAGAGCCAAGATTGGGTGTGGCCTGGAACATAAAGCAGTTATTCGTGTGTTATCTTATGGTTTAGAATATTTGGCAAATGATACTTATCAAGGAATGACATCTATGCAGGTGGAGGTGGATTCTTTGGCAAGGATGGCCATGCAGCAGAAGTTGGCTTTAGATTACCTCCTGTCCAAGGAAGGGGGTCTCTGTGTGTGGCTGAACGTTTCCTGCTGTCATTTCATAAATAAGAGTGGAGACATAGAGCTGGATCTGAATAGGATTCAGGGTGTTGCTAGAGAAATACAGAAGACTTATTCGGCCCAAGTGATTTTTGGAATACATTACTGAGCTGGCTGCCGAACCTGCATTGGTTACGTTCGCTTGTGATGATAATCATTGTGGTAATATGCTCTGTGTTAATCATAATGTGCTGTCTGCCTATTGTGCTCAAATGTTGTGCTAGGGCAGTGCAGAGTTCCATGGATACAGTAAAAGGTGTGCATACTGTCCGAACTAGAGGACCTGGGGTCCCACGGGACTGGAGGGTTGATTGGTCCTCTTAGAAGGTGTTCCAGACGTGTGTGTAGGAAAACTCCATGTGATGAGTTTCCTACAAGAAAAAGAAATTCTGGAATAGAGCAGGTTTGGTACTTTTCCGTGCCTAAAAAGTACAGTCAGAGAGGGATGCTACTTGCGTGTTAGCTCTGAAAAGTGGGTTTTGGTGCCAAGAAATCAGGCAGGCACTTGCAATGAAAGACTAACACTGTGATTTAATGCTCTTTAATACACCCTGTGCCCAATTTGAGATAACGTAGGCTAGATGGGTGAAAGCAGTACAGTTTGAGCTATGGAAAAGTTAATGTGAATGGAAACACCACTGCGCATGGCAAAGAGTCCGTCCTTCTCCGCTGCTGGCACGGAGCCTGGAAGTATTGTTTCAAGTCAGGGAACAGAGAAACTCAGCATTGATAACTGTACTGTGTGAAAGAAATAACTTATAGATGGCTATTGTTCTCATTCTTAGGGATGACAAAGATGTGATGCTAATGAAAAATGCAGTGTTTATTGGATTAATGAAATGTCATGAAAGCAACAGTAATCACCAGCCAATTATGATTGTTCTATCCATGAAGAAGGGGTGGGCTTGACTGAAATGACTCCATTGGGCTATAAATGTCTTTTGTATGAGATGTGACGGGTTCCTTTGCCCCGATTTGCAGCTGTGTTCTGCAGCAAAGGCCCACCAGCTGGTGCCAGAAATAAATCTTTTGATTTTCACCTACTTCACAGTTGTCGTGTGTTCTCCCTCATCCTAGAACCCGCGCGTACAAGCAGCTTTGGTAAAGTTAACTTGGTACTTGGAGTTCCATAACTCCTAGTCTGCTTCACTATAGCTCTTGCTTGAGCATCACTCTCTCCTGACTGTACTCCTGCTCAAAGTACCAACTCTGCTATACACTGAATCTTGTGAATCTCCAAAATAATAAATAGTAGTAGCAGTAATAATAATATATTTATTACCTTTTTCTCCTTGTGGTTCCAGTTAGCTAAACTCACCATTGGCAACGCTGCTACAAATTCAATGCATCAACAAAATGTAGTGGTCTTACCTTTATGTTGTTAATGATGTTGCCGTTTTCCGCTAAAATAGGGTCAATGCCAACCACGACATCTTCATACCCACCATTGTTGAGCTTTACAAGGCCCCCCTTCACCCCACGGAGCAGCAGTAACGCCAGGAAAAGGTGCCACTCTTTTTGCGCCATCTTTGCTTGTGCCAGGCTGTATCTCATCTTGGGCAGAAATAGTGGCTCTGTAAACACATACAAACACTTACAAAAAGATACCCTCTGTTATGTTTAAGGAAAGACTTTGTTCTTGTCGACAAACATTCAGGCACTTGCTCCTGTCACAAATAAACCTGCCATCATTCCTTAAGAGTATTTATAGGGAAATGAACAGAAGGCCTCTGCCTCCCTTGGCTTCCTCTGCTGGCTGCTTTGGAGTGAAACACAGGCAGGCAGGCAGGCAGGCTTCTCAAGGCCTCTCTCCTTGCTCCATGAGGCAGATCCTCAATCTAGCTGGTGGTTTTGACACCAATCTCTACATTGCTAAGGGGAGGTCTTGCGGGGTTGAGGCATGAGTAGGCCTTGCAGCCTCTGCAGCCCCGGCTCACCTTATTGGGAGGACTGTGGGGAGCCTCAGGCCTTGCAGGCCTCACTTGGCCCTCCCTAGGCCTACTGTCTTCACAATGGGCCACATGGGAAGGGCGAGAGGTCCCTGTCCCGCCTGTCCTCTTGTTTCCCAGCTTGAGAGTTTCTACAAAAGACTTCTAGGAATATCTACCTAGGATGCAACTATACCAGGCATGGGGAAACTTTGGCCCTCCTGGCATTTTGGGCTTCAACCAGGGGAGGGAGCAGGCTTGTTTCCCTGCCCTGAGACTAGGATGCAATGGGACAATGGCTTCAAACTACAAGAAAGGAGATTCCACCTGAACATGAGGAAGAACTTCCTGACGGTGAGAGCTGTTCAGCAGTGGAACTCTCTGTCCCGAGTGTGGTGGAGGCTCCTTCTTTGGAGGTTTTTAAACAGAGGCTGAATGGCCATCTGTCGGAGGTGCTTTGAATGTGATTTTCCTGCTTCTTGGCAGGGGTTGGACTGGATGACCCACTGGGTCTCTTCCATCCCTATGATTCTATGATCCCACAGTAGACTACAACTCTCACGCTTTTTCACAGTATTGATCCAGGGCAGTTCAAGTAGTGTCAAGCGGCATTAATTCTTGCACTGTAGATGCTCAGCTGCCGGATATTTCCCCAGATTTTCCAACTGTTGTGTCCTGACATGTTAATGTGTTAAGTGTGTTAAGTGTGTCACAAAAATCTTGGAAATGTCTGTTATTATCTTACAAATCACTTTTTAAAAACCTGTATAAATGAAAGGTTTTTTTAATGAGATATAGTAGAGTCTCGCTATCCAGACTTCGCTATTCAACGTTCTGTATTCTCCAACGCAGTCTGCCTCCCACCCGAATAATGTCCAGGGTGGGAGAAAAAAGAACCCTTGTCTGTTTTGGTGCTAAATTCAAATGCAATAATGACTACATAATGTTACCGTATTCACTCCAATTCTACAAAAACTTCCAATCGAGTATCGAATTATCTTTAAGCTACTGGTCCTCACCTTCAAGGCATTACACGGCCCGGCCCGTTATATCCAAAAATCGACTCGCCTTTTATCAACCTCAGAGACCGCTTCAATCTGAAGATCAAATGCTGCTTGTAGTTCCAGTCTCAGGATCATGCGATCTATAAAGACCAGGCGCAGGGCGTTCTCTGCTGCGCTCCGTCTCTTTGGAATACTCTTCCGCTTGAAGTCCGTACACTCCAAGACTTACTAGTGTTTCGGAGAGCATGCAAGACTTATCTGTTTAGGCAGGCCTTCCCACCTGGCTAATCAGTTTTATATTTTACTGTTTTATTGTATCACTCATGTCTGATGTAAGCCACTCCCGAGCCCCCAGGGAGTGGCAGCCTATAGATTAGAAATAATAATACAATAAAAATAATGAACGGCTTTTTCTGTCGCTTTGTTGTAAAACATGTTTTAGTGCTCAATTTATGAAATCATAACGTATTTTGATGTTTATTAGGCTTTTCCCTTAAAAGGTAAAGGCTTTCCCGTGACATTAAGTGGCTTTTCCTTAATCCCTCCTTATAATCCAACATTTTTGCTTATCCAACGTTCTGCCAGCCCGTTTATGTTGGATAAGCGAGACTCTACTCTATGTCCTGCCTTCATACATTTTTTCATTACAATTTGTCTAATAAAGGATTGATTTAATCTCCTGTTTGCTAGTGAAAGTGAATTACTGTGCCTTGAAATGAGGCATGAAATGAGTTTGGTGGGCATTGACCTTGGGTTTTGGAGTTGTAGTTCACCTATATCCAGAGAGCACTGTGGACTGAAACAATGTTGGATCGGGACCAAACTTGGCATGAATACTAAATATGCCCAAATGTGAACACAGATGGAGTTTAGGGAAAGTAGACCTTGACATTTGGGAGTTACAGTTTCTGGGATTTATAGTTAACACACAAAGAGCGCCCTGAACTCTTGCAACAATGGAATTGAACCAAACTTGGCGTATTGAATTCTCATTACCAACAGAAAGTACTGAAAGGGTTTGCATGGGAATTGACCTTGAGTTTGGAAGTTGTAGTTCACCTACACCCAGAGAGCACTGTGGACTCAAACAATGTTATGTCATGTTGTTGTTTGTTTTCTATCCAGAATCACAATGTTGGAAGGAGGCTCACCACTTTAAGATCACTAAAACAGGCATGGGAAAACTGGCCCTCTGGGTGCTTTGACTTCAATTCCCACCATTCCTAACAGCCTGAGGCCTTGTCCTGCTTAAGTGGCTGAGGGGGAAAAAGAGAAAGGGCCTGAGGCTGCTAGGAATGGTGGGAGTTAAAGGCCAAAGCACCCAGAGGGCCGAAGATTTCCCATGCCAGCTTTCGACAGAGACCTCTTCCTCCCCCTTCCCCTCCATGCCCTTTCTTCCCCTCCTGCCGAACACTTACTTTTTCTTCTACACTGCCGCTTCTGCCGCCATTTTGATCCGAGGGGGCAGCGTGAGCGTGTTCAGGAGGGGAGGGTGAGGGAGGAAGACGTGATCCGTGCGGGTGTTACTGCGCAGACTCGCCCCAGAGCAAAGCGAGGCAAAGCGAGCAGAGTGAGGCTGGGAAGAAGGAGCCAGTGGAGAAGAAAAGTGTTCGGCAGGAGGGGAAGAAAGGGTATTGGAGGTTCCAATTTCCCAAGACACACCTGATGATCGCACACTGCACACTAGTGTGCCACGGCACACTGGTTGGGAAACACTGCTCAAATAACTGACATGAATCGTACTGAAAATGCAGCACATTTTTATGCAGTTTGGTAGCTATTCAAACCTCCTGCTCCCTCCCCTGGTTGGTCAGGAGATGCTTGTTATTGTCCTGAATGGCCCTTCAAAAACAGCCGGTAGACAATATTGAAAGTCAAAGAAAAATGCTTTACTCCAGCAAACGCAAAGGATAAGCAAAATGCAATTGAAAAAGAACACAAGGAAGTCTTAAATCCAGACACAAATTCTAGGTTTCTTACAAGGTCCTCAAGGGAAACACCAGTCTTCCATCAAACAACAGACGATGAACAAAGTTCTTAGCAGCAAAGCTGGGAAGTAGTGAAGCAGGATTAGAGTCCCAAACTCCCAAGGCAATACCTTTTGTATTAGGCTGCAGTTGCTAGTGAGCGCAAGGACAGGATGACGCGACAATTCTTACTGCGGTACAATGAAACCAGCTTTATTTGCCAAACATCAGCTGATGGGTCTGTCCTCTTTGCAGAACAAAGCTGCTGGAAGACAGAACCCCGATCATTCTCCAGTAAACAGGTTTTATACAAACAATGGTGGCAATATTTCAGTCCCTCCCATCTTCATGCATTGTTACTGGCTGGTATTCATGAACCCATATTACTCTATCCAATTAAACAAAGCATCTTTAGCTTCAGATCTTATTTGCTAACAAGTGTGGCGCAGCATTAATTCTCATTCCCATTGTATATTATCTGCTCTATGTGCAGAATGTACCTGAATCGTTACATTTTACTATCTATTTCTCACCGGAGCCTGCCAAGTGAGAAACCTCATTTGCCATGCGCATTTCTAGCCCAATTGAAACTTTGTAAACAAAACCCGCATGGTGTGCTAAGCCAATCACGACTGTTTATCTTTACAGAAACACATGATGTTCTCTGGGCTAATCACAGCCTGTGCTTGTGTACCAATCAGAGTGGATTATTCTCGTCACTGTAGCTGGCAAGCTGACTCTACTATTCTAAGCCTGTACTAAGCAGCACTTTCTCCTGACATTTCTTCTGTTAAAACATCAATTTCTTCTTCATTCCTCAGTTTTTCTTTTGTAAATGATTTTGGCCAATAATCATTTACAAACCATGATTTTACAGCCTAGACATCATCCCAATTTGTCTGCCAGTCCCTTTCCCCCCTCTATTTGACAATTATTGCTATTTTGACAGTATGTCTTGCTGTGAAAGTACAATATCTCATCAACAAAGGAAAGCAGCATAGTATGATTGTTACAGAACAAAAATCACAAGAATTAACATAACTATGGATCTTATGCATTCTACATTTGGCAGCCAATCTGTAATCCATCCCAAAAATTGCTTTGCGGGTTCATAAGACTTTTGCACTTCTGTTTGCAACTTGCTGGATCTTTCCATGTCTACCTCAATATCTCCTGTCATGTTAATATAATGACAACACGTGGTATTTAGCCATACACAAAGGCCTCCTTGTTTTGTTAACAGGTAATCCAGCGCTAACTTTTGCTGTATTACCACCCCAGCTAAGGAAATTGATTTCAATCTGTAACACATTCATTCCTTGAGCTGTGTCATTAGCCAGTTGTTCCAATTCATAAGATAACACACATAGTTGTCTTATATTCCATGCCACACCTAATCCTGGGGTTGCGCTGCGAGCTCTCTGTGTTTCAGTAAGATATGTTCTATCTCAGGGCTGTCCAACTGGCGGCCCTGGGGCCGTATCTGACCCCCTCCCCCTTCCCTACGGCCCCAGCCTACCCTGGAATTTTTTAAAAAAAATTCTCTCCGGGCGGGGCTGGGTGACGTCAGGCGTGGCGCCAGCGCCGAGACTGACGTCACCCAGCCCCGCCACTCCCTCCTCCTCCATCCGCCTCTCCCCCCGCGCAAATCGGGAACGCTGGGGGAGGGAGAAGGCCTAAGGGAGGAAGGGAAGCACTTCCCCTTCTTCCTCCAGGCCCGCCTCCTCTCCGCCTCTCCCCCGGCGCTCCGATCGATGCGCCGGGGCAGAGGCGGGACGGAGGAGGAGGCGTGACCCTTTGGCTGGAAGGGCGAAGCTGAGGAGGCTCTCCTCGGCTTTGCCCTTCCAGCCAAAGGGACACGCCAGCCTCGAAGAAAAATCGCTGCTTCTGAGGCTGGCGTGTCCTTTAACTGGAAGGGCGAAGCCATGGAGAGCTCCCTCAGCTTCACCCTTCCAGCTGAAGGCACACGCCAGCCTCACAAGCAGGCACCGCTCGAGGCTGGCGTGTCCCTTTGGCTGGAAGGGCTAAGCGAGGAGGGCTCTGCTTGCTGCCCTTCCTCTTAAAGGGACAGCCTCGAGCAGGGAATCGCTGCTTCTGAGGCTGGCGTGTCCCTTTAGAGGAGGGCAAAGCCAAGCAGAGCCCTCCATGGCTTCGCCCTTCCAGCAAAGGACACACCAGCCTCGAGGGAAATCGCTGCTTCTGAGGCTGGCGTGTCCTTTAACTGGAAGGCGAAGCCATGGAGAGCTCTCAGCTTCGCACCCTTCCAGCTAAGGCACACGCCAGCCTCAGAAGTGCGATTTCCCGTTCAGGCTACGTGTCCCTTAGCTGGAAGGGCGGCTGAGGAGGGCTCTTGGCTTTGCCCTTCCTCTTAAAGGGACACGCCAGCCTGAGGGGAAATCGCTGCTTCTGAGGCTGGCTGTCCCCTTTGTTGAAGGAGCAAGTTGAGGAATTTTGGCTTTTGCCCTTCCTCTTAGACACGCCAGCCTCGGAAGCGGGAAATCGCTGCTCTCCGAGGCTGGCGTGTCCCTTTAGAAAATGGCAAAGCCAACAGAGCCCTCCTCAACTTGCCTTCCAACAAGGGACACGCCAGCCTCAGCAGCGTTCCAACTCCGAGGCTGGCGTGTCCCTTTAAGAGGAAGGGCAAAGCCAAGCAGAGCCCTCCTCAGCTTCGCCCTTCCAGCTAATGGGACACCGCCAGCCTCGGAAGCTGGGAAATCGCTGCTTCTGAGGCTGGCGTGTGCCTTTAGCTGGAAGGAAGCTGGGAGGGGAGGTTCTCCTCGGCTTTGCCCTTCCTCTTGCAGCCTCAGCCCGGCAGCAGAACCGAGAGAAATCGCGGTTCTGCCGCCTATGTCACTGTAGGAGGGAGGGGGGGCGGGGCGGGCGCGCCTGATGGCGCGCTGGCGTCACCCGTCTGGCGTCACACGCCGGTGTCACTGCACGGCCCACCCCTTTTCGGTGGGGCTTGGTGACGTCAGCAAGCCTCGCTGAAAGGGGGGCCGGCAGGACGCCCGCCGTGGTGACGCCAGACGGTGACGCCAGCGCTGCCGCAGGAGCCGCCCGCCCTGCCCGGCCCCCCAGGTCATCAGTGGCCAGGGCTCGGCCCTTGGCCCAAAAGATGTTGGACAGCCCTGTTCTATCTCTATTGTACCCATATTTACTTATCAAATTAGTCGATCTCTTTTGAACATGCATGTGTAAATTGGAAACTGGGGTCTTTCTTGGGTACATTTTTAAGCCTCCAGGTCCTAAAATCCCCACTGTGCAAGCTCCACTCCAGGCAGCGGGCAGGATTCGGCCCGCCCATGCCCCACAAATCCAAACCAGCCCATCAGGTAAATTCCACAACCGTTTACCAGAATGGGTAGCAGGGAGATCCTGCATCAGGTTAACTATAGCATCTTTCTGATGGTTTCCATATAAAATGTGGGTGCAGTTTTAATGTCTTCTTCCCCAGGTCCAAGTACCGTTTGCCTTGTGGGTACAATGTGACAAATATTGGTCATGCACCATGACAGTGTGATTACATGCTGGGTAGGATCCCAAACCAACTCTGTTAAACTGCTCATATCTCCTCTCCTCGTTTCTTGTGGGATATATAGTACCATCTGTTTCCCATTTGAAGCACAAAGGTGCCTCCAAAACTGGGCAACGATGCGATATCATGAACTGAGCCTTGTCTGTACTATGTCTGACATATGATTGTTTACACGTTGTACCATTCCAGCCCTGCAATGTTAGCAGAGCCGTTGGGACAATAGGCCACCCCTGCCCATGTGTTGAGGGGCCGTGGCTGCAAACCCAACAGTCATTTAGGCTAAGTTCATGAGTCATGTTTGTAATCAACTTATGGAAAAGGTTCTGATCCCACCCCCCATGTACTCCAGCTATGTATAGTGTAAGAATTAAGGTCGTGTATCCAAACACAGTTCTTACTCCTACAGGTGGCTTTCTTTCATGCTTATGTCCCATTAAAATCTCAAACCACCACCGTAAGGAGAAAGTCTTTGGCACTCTCCATCTCCTCGTTGGGTCACATTTGCTTGGCTGCAGGACGATGGTTTCCGCAGAGATTTCTTCTGTGACCTTGTCGTCCCTCAAACAGGGTGTTGACGTCGTTTGCTGATCTTTATCTTTAGCGGATCTTCCAGATCGACTGAAGACTCCCAGACAGCCGGTGCTCTCTTTACTCTCGTGTAATGTATCCACGGTCGTATCCCTCCAACTTTCACGGCGGTGGGCGTCGCCAGCAGGACGATATAGGGTCCTCTCCATCTGGGCTGCAGTGGCTGGACCTTCCACTCCTTCACCAGAACCTCGTCACCTGCGGAAAAGCAATGAAGAGGAGTGGTAGGGAACGGGGGCTCCAACTCTGCAGTGTACTGGTTTAGTTTCTCTATCTGCTTCCCTAACATCTGAACTTGCTCCAAAGTCTGTTGGTCTCCTAGCACATGGCTGTCCAAAGATAACCCATCTATAGTCTTCAGATTTAGTGGTGGCCTTCCGTACAGTCTTTCAAAAGGAGACAATCCTGTCTTCTTGTGCGGTGTGCACCTGATTTTGAGCAGAGCTACGAGTAATGCTACCCTCCAATTTAGTCTTGTTTCTTGACAAATCTTTGCCAAACTGTTTTTCAATGTCCTGTTAACTCTTTCTGCCTTGGCAGATGATTGAGGGCGATAAGCGCAGTGAAATTTCCATGTGATACCTAGTAATTTGCTCAGCCCCTGTACAATCTGATGCACATAGGCTGGGCCATTATCTGATCCAATCTGTAAGGGCATTCCGAATCTGGGAATGACGTCCTTTAAAAGGGCTTTTACTACTTCTGTGGCCTTTTCAGTCCTGGTAGCATAAGCTTCCACCCATCCTGAAAATGTGTCAATGAAGACCAATAAATACCGGAATCCACCACTGGGTGGCATCTCGGTAAAGTTGGTGACCAACGCTTCAAATGGCATGCTACCTTGATGTTGAACTCCAGGCGCCTTTAGCGGCCCTTCTCTCGGATTATTCCTTGCACACGTCCAGCATCTGTGGGCAGCTGTGGCGGTTAAACTGTGCAAGCCATTTATGTACATTTGCCTCTCTAGTAAGGCTGCCAACGCAGATTTACCTAAATGGGTGCTTTCATGAAAGTGTTGGACTATGTGCCATGCCTTATCCTTAGGAATGAAGACACGGTGGTCTGGCATCACGATGAAGTTCCCTTGCCACTCCCCTTTTTCACTCAGGGCCCAATTTTCCTCATCCTTAGTGTAATTACATCTTTCTATTTGTGGGCCTGAGCCTATGATTTTTAACATTACAGACACTGGTTTTCGGAGAGCAGCTTCACGGGCAGCCAGGTCAGCCTGCCAGTTTCCTTGGACTACCGGGTCATTTCCTTTTTGATGTCCTTTACAATGCATGACAGCAACCTTTTGGGGTCTCCAAACAGCGTCTAAAAGAGCCATTACCTCATCTGCATGTTTTATGGCCTTTCCAGCCGAGGTCAGAAAACCTCTTTCCCTGTACAATGCCCCATGGGCATGCAATGTTATGAACGCATAACGAGAATCTGTAAAGATATTAACCCTTTGTCCCTCAGACAGCTCCAAAGCTCGGGTGAGAGCCACAAGCTCGGCCAGTTGGGCAGAAGTTCCCGGAGGGAGGGAATTTGCTTCCAAAATCCCGTCCTCCCACGTCACCACTGCATAGCCGGCGTGCCTCACCCCCTCCCGCACAAAGCTGCTGCCATCTGTAAAAAGGGTTAAATCTACCTTCTCCAAGGGGAAATCCCGTAAATCTGGCCTGCTGGAATAAATTTGGTCCATGATCTCTATGCATTCATGCTGTAAGGGCTCTGAATAACTTGGCAGCAACGTGGCTGGGTTTAACATGGGACACATCTCAAGGGAAACGAGCGGATTGTCACATAAGACTCCCTTATACTTTGTCAATCTCTCATTCGTCAGCCAGCGTGGTCCTTTTGTGTCTAATAATGCATTTACATGATGTGGGACTCGAACGGTGAGTGGGTTACCTAACGTAAGCTTGGTGGCCTCTCGAATTAAATCCACCGAAGCTGCAACGGCCTTGAGACAAGGAGGCAAGCCTCTCGCTACTGTGTCTAATTGTTTGGACAAATATGCTACCGGCCGCTGCCATGTACCTAACTGTTGTGTTAAGACACCCACAGCGGTACCTTCTCACTCCGCAGCAAAAAGGTAGAACTGTTTTTCTAAATCTGGCAGGCCTAATGCTGGAGGGGAAAGTACGGCTTGCTTCAGAGTTCTGAAGGCTTCGTCGCACTCCGCCGTCCACACAAATGGGTCTTTATTACTTCCTCTTGTGGCTTGATAAAGGGGCTTTGCTATTACAGCATAGCTTGGGATCCAGTGTCGCACGTACAAAGTAGTTCCAAGGAACTCTCTCGTCTGCCTCCTGTCTGTAGGTGTTGGAATTGCACAGATGACCTCTTTCCTCTCTACTTCCAAAACCTTGCTTCCCTGGGATAATCCAAACCCCAAGTATTTGACTTTCTGTTGACACAACTGTGCTTTCTTCCTTGACACTTTGTATCCCTTCTCTTGCAATACTTTTAACATCTCTAGCGTATAGTGTTGGCATCCTTCCTCCGTTCTACACGCTAGAAGTAAATCATCTACATATTGAAGCCATACTCCTTCTGACTCTGGGATTTCAAATTCTGACAGATCTTTCGCCAAGGCTTGGCCAAAGATGGTCGGGGACTAATGATAACCTTGAGGAAGACGTGTCCACGTGACCTGTGAACGTTGTCCTCCCTTTGGGGTCTCCCACTGAAATGCAAAGATGGGCTGTGACACTGGGGCCAGTCTAATGCAGAAGAATGCATCACGTAGGTCCAGAACTGAGAACCAAACTGCTGTGCTTGGGATTAAACTCATCATAATATAAGGATTTGGGACAACAGGTGTCAATGGGACTGTGGCCTGATTGACAGCTCTCAAATCTTGAACAACTCTGTACCCGCCCCCTGGCTTGAGGACCGGGAGGAGGGGCGAATTCCATGGTGAGTGGCATGGTGTGATGATCCCATTTTGCAACAGTCTGTGCAACTGTTCTTGGATCCCTTCCACGGCCTCCCTGCTGATAGCATACTGTGCTTTTCTCACGGGAAGGCATCCGGGTCTTATCTGTATAACTACTGGTGTTACATATTTTGCCATCCCTGGCGGATTATCTTCTGCCCAAACCTCTGGCGTACTTTCCCAGCACCATTGTATCTCTTTCTTCCTGACCTCCCCAACTTTGAACAATCGGTATTCTTCTTGAGCTGGCACAACGAGCTCTAGCTGGCCAGTCTCCAAGAATTCCAACCTGGCTCTAATCTTTGCTAACATATCTCTTCCTAACAATGGGATTGGACATTCTGGGATATAGAGTAGCTGATGGATCACTTCCGTTCCTGCTATGTTGCATCTTCTTTTCTTCAATAAAGGGCATTTCTGTGGTTTGCCTGACACCCCAATTACTTTGATTTGTTCATTGCTAATGGGTGCTATTTTCTTGTTAACTACGGACTTGTCCGCTCCTGTATCTACTAGGAACTTTATTCGCTGACCCTCTATTTCTACGGCAACTAAAGGCTCTTCTGGGTTCAGCAGAAGAAAAGCCTTGCCTACCCTTCAATCTTCATCTTCTTCCTCCTCCTCTTCTATAGCAGCAGCTACAATTGCCTTCTCCTGGTATGATCTGTATGCCCCCTGGCCTCTTCTTCCTCTTCCTGACCCTCTCGGCTGTCCCCCTCTTCCTTTTACACTTGCTTCTTTTTCCTCTGGCACTTCCTCTACACAATCTTTCCACCAGTGCCCTTCTTTTTTACACCGTCCACACTGGTTTCTTCCCAACTTGCTTGTTCTTCCTGCTCTTCCTCTTCCTGGGCTCTTCCCACGGCTACTTCCTCTTCCTCTTCCCTGTCTCTCATCCATTAGACTGAGTAACACTTTATATCCCTCTTTCCTCTTCCTGTCTTTTCTTTCCTCTTCTACTTGGTCTCTGGCTATGAAAACCTGGTCAGCCAAGGCTAAAAGTTCATTAAGAGTCTTTCCCAAAAATCCTGGCTGCTTCTGGATCTTCTTTCTAATATCTCCCGAGGACTGGGAAATGAAGGATTGCGTTAGGGCTATCCTCCCATCGTTTTGTTCCAAATTATACGGGCTGTATTTTCTGTAGGCCTCTTCTAATCTTTCTTAAAATGCGGCGGGCGTTTCTGTTTTCTCTTGCTGGACCCCCTGTATCTTTTGTATACTGGAGGACCTAGGTGGTCCCTTTCTTATTGCTTTTAAAAGTATTTTCTGGAACTCTTTAATACGTTCATGTTGACCTTCTTCATTTGGGTCCCACTTAGGGTCTGTTTCTAAGGGGAATCTTGCATTTCCATACGTGACTGGGTCTATTTCTCCATGTCCTTCTTGGGCCAGTAATCTGGCCTGATTGATAATGTTCCTTCTCTCTGCGGCCGTAAACAGTGCATTTATTAACTGTTTGCAGTCCCACCATGTGGGGTCATGAGTGGCAATTATTCCCTCTAATAAATCCGCCATTGCTTTTGGTTGTTCCAAATAAGGTGGCGTGGCATTTCGCCAATTAAAAATGTCACTGGAATTAAAGGGAACAATTTGAAAGGCCTGCACCACCCTGTTGCCGTCATCCAACAGGGGTACTTGTCGAATTGGCATTTCCAGTGCGCCCCTTGTCTCTATGGCTGATCTCGCTGCCTCTCGGAATCTACTTCTAGTTTGCATAGGTGAAACATCTAATGGCTCCCGAGGATCCTTTCTACTTGTGTCCGGAGAATACTCTATCATTCTCCTGGCGGTTGTGGAGTGTTCTTCCTTGCTCCTTCTGTCGGGGGAACGTTCTGTTGTTCTCCCTTCATCTGGAGACTGCCTTCTCGCTCTCCTCTCTATCTCCCTTGCTTCTGCCAGCGGATATGAGGGTTGATTTCATTGGGGCCCTTGATAAGCTGGCGGACTCCCATGGAATGGGTTGTATTCTGAATATGGCATGGTGTAAGCTGTCGTGGCTTGTGGTGGTATTAAGGGTGCCGTCGCGGCTTGTGAGGTTGCCATAATTGATGGAAACATCACGTGGGGAGCCGCGGTTGGCAGAGTCGCTAGTGTTGGCTGGGGCACTGCTGGTGGATTCATTGCAGGGAACGCGGTTGAAACAATGTCTGCCGCCGGGGTGTGCATCACAGCCGGGGATGCCATCTCTGCGGCTGAACTTGTTCCGGGAGTGGGGACCGCGGTTTGGGCTTGTCTTAGGGCATTTAAGGACACATCTGGCAGAGGTGCGTTGGGCCCCTCCTGCTTCTGCGATTGCATTTTCTCTATGCCTTGGTCTTCTCCTAGAAGCTTGCCATTCTTCCGGTTCTACTTGTAGAACCCGAGCCTTTCTCCCTGCCTTTCAACTAACAAAACACCCGTCCTGGGGCTGTTTTGGACCAGCCCACCAAACTCCCTCTGAAACCATCCTTTTCCACGTCGCGGAGTAGACCCATTGATCAGTTGGGTGTACTTCGAAACAATAAGATTCTAATTGCCTACATTTTCTCAAATCCCATGTTCCTGTCTTTGGCCAGTTGATTTCTGCAACAGCCGGCCATACTTCTGTACACAGATTTTTAAGCTTGTAATCTTTCAAGTCTTGTGGTTTCCCTCCACTGCTAACTGGCAAAACCTTTCCCAGTTGCCTAAAACACAGCTCAGAGGTGTCCCTCTTTTGCTCTTTGGATCCCATTTCCCCATTTCTAATGGCTTGTGGTCACTTCAGTGGTTGTTCCGCCTTTATAGATGGCGTGTTCTTGTTCCCTAAGTGTTTTTACTTGTCCCTTATACTGTGCCGATTCTCTGTAGACTCCGGGATCCTCCCCCCGTCCCCAGACTTCTGGTGCCGGATTTCTCACTAGGCGCTCGGAACCCCGGCGCCCCCGGACTTCCCTCTTCTTCTGGTTTCACAGGCAGTATTTGGCAATTGCAGTCCTTCGGGTCGATAGGCGTTTTTCTGGGGCGAGGCAGGCAGCCGGTCGTTTGTTTGGGGCCCCTCCTCAGCTCACCTAGGTCGACCCAGCCTCCCGCCTTCGAGCGAAGACCGTCCTGGCAACAGGACCGCGCCCTCCGCGTCACAGACTCGTCTGAATGGCACAATCCGTCATCACGTCGGGGTCACCAAGATGAAGCAGGATTAGGAGTCCCAGAACTCCCAAGGCAATACCTTTGTATTAGGCTGCAGTTGCTAGTGAGCGCAAGGACAGGATGACGCGACAATTCTTACTGCGGTTCAATGAAACCAGCTTTATTTGCATGACATCAGCTGATGGGTCTGCCCTCTTTGCAGAACAAAGCTGCTGGAAGACAGAACCCCGATCATTCTCAGTAAACAGGTTTTATACAAACAATGGTGGCAATATTTCAGTCCCTCCCATCTTCATGCATTGTTACTGGCTAGTATTCATGAACCCATATTACTCTATCCAATTAAACAAAGCATCTTTAGCTTCTGAATCTTATTTGCTAACAAGTGTGGCGCAGCATTAATTCTCATTCCCATTGTATGTTATCTGCTCTATGTGCAGAATGTACCTGAATCGTTACATTTTACTATCTATTTCTCACCGGTGCCTGCCAAGTGAGAAACCTCATTTGCCATGCGCATTTCCTAGCCCAATTGAAACTTTGTAAACAAACCCGCATGGTGTGCTAAGCCAATCACGACTGTTTATCTTTACAGAAGCACATGATGTTCTCTGGGCTAATCACAGCCTGTGCTTGTGTACCAATCAGAGTGGATTATTCACAATTGTCACTGTAGCTGGCAAGCTGACTCCACTATTCTAAGCCTGTACTAAGCAGCACTTTCTCCTGACATTTCTTCTGTTAAAGCATCAATTTCTCCTTCAGTAGTGGTTTTAATAAGCCCACTATCTAATTAATTCACCAATTCGGGATTGTCCAAAAGGTTGCCTGGACAGCCCCCTGTTCATTGTGGAAGTTTCCACAATAAAGGGGCTGTCTAGATCCACCCTCCCTTGAGTCCCTATGAGGAGAATATTATTTCAATTGCAATTACTCCCCAGGCCTACTTTCTGGCTTCTGTACCTTGTCACACACCCCCAATTAAAAATTACAAATAAAAGTCTGCTATTCTCCCCCAACTTTACCTTCTGACTTGTGTGTACTCCTGCAGCAGTCCAGACTCCAGCAACCCTCCCCACAATATGAAAAAAATACCCCTAAAAAAGGCCCTTCTTGTTAATTCACCTCTTTGACTCTCCTATTTTCTTCTGGCTTCTGTGTGTGTGCTGTGCAAACCAGAAGTCTGAGTCTCTAAAAATATACACCCTTTGTTACTCTTTTCTTCTGTCCTTTTTCTATTTTTATGCTTTGTGCTTGCAAAAGTAGCAAGCTGTTAAGTGACTTTCAAATATGTTGGTAGTACTGCAATTAGCGTGCATCTTGCAATTGAAAACATACAGTACTAATGACATTTACAGAACTGATGATGGAACACAATTTAATGGGGCCAAGATAGAAATCTGATCATATCTCACAATTTTTATTTGCTTGGTGTAGAGCAGTGGTTCCCAAAGTGGGCGGTACCACCCCCTGGTGGGCAGTGGGGCGATCTAGGGGGGCGCTGGAAGATTCAGGAGAATTTGAGGGGCGCTGAACCCCTGTAAGGGGGCAGTGAGGTGAGCCAGGCAACAGGCTACCATCCGTCTGTCTGTCTGTCTGTCTGTCTGTCTCCTTCCCTCCTCCTGCTCCCTCCTCCTCCTCTCGCCAAGCAAGGGATAATAATAATAATACCTTTGGGGTTCCCTTCCAACTGGTTGAGTCTTTTAACAATAATAACAATGTCCTTCAAGATATTTAGTGGAACATGGATTTAGAGCGGTAACCAATTTATTAACTAAAAAAGAAGAAACCGAGTGCAAAATAGTCAATCGCGATGATTTGAGATTACTGCTGACGAAAATAGAGCCGAGGATTACTAGATTGGTAGCAGCATACCAGGTTCATCCTTCTCATTAAGATGATTTTGAATGTTTTAACTTTTTTTGTCTTATTTATTGATTTATTTATTTATTTAAAACTTTTGTACCCCGACCTTCTCACCTCTATGGAGGGACTCAGACCGGCATAACAGCAAAAATTCAATGCTATACAATTTAAAAACAACTACAACAACATATTAAAATACATAAAAACCCAGCATAAAACCACATCGCCATTAAAACAATTCCACTCAATCTGTAAACGTGGTCATACATTCAGACAATAGCCAATCTCAGCCTATTCTGGGAAGGCTTGGTTCCACCTTTCTATTACCTTTCTATTCTAAGTTCAATAAATAGTTTCATAATTTCAAACTTCAATGTTTCTAATTTACAACTTTCTTTATTATATTTTGCAAAAAAAGGTAGAAATATTAATACATATATCTTTCTGTTTAATTGCTATTAAAAAATTTTAAAAAATTATTTCTAGGTTGGCGGTGGGTAAATTTTTTTCTGGAAAGGGGGCGGTAGGCCAAAAAGGTTTGGGAACCAGTGGTGTAGAGAATAATTGAGGTTCTTAGTGACACAAGAGGAAGGCAAGTATATTTAATCCTTTCCACCATGACAGTCTCTCAATCAGCTCGATAAAGCGAAGAAAAGGCACCCCCCATTCTACAGACCTAATACGGTAGCAATTGTAAAAAAAATAAAAAGTGTAATTTTTGTATTCTAGATTCTAATACATTTCTGGTCAAAGTCAAACTTGGTAAATGTTACACTGTAGAAAACTAAAGAAAGATGGGTTGTTGTAGGTTTTTCGGGCTATATGGCAATGTTCTAGAAGCATTCTCTCCTGACGTTTCGCCTGCATCTATGGCAGGCATCCATAGATGCAGGCACAATGATACATGTTGGTAAACAGTATGATTTATCTCCCTGTGAATAATAACTTAATGATTATGTTTGACACCTAAAGGCAATTCCTTTCACTATTACACTCATACATTTTGCCATTTGATGAATATTGGGAGTTGCCCAATATTCTTTGTAATCCACAGAATGTAGTTGCTATGGGCTGCTGATAACATAGGGCGTGTTCAAAAGATAAAAAAACACACCTGAACA